>JADLIF010001084.1:0-61624 GCA_016648015.1 Steinernema khuongi | reverse complement strand
CTCCGGGGGCTCCAGGGTTTCCGGGGCTGCCGGGCTGTCCGTCGTTGCCGGCTGGTCCGGGAGGTCCCGCCGGGCCGTCGGGTCCTCCTGGTCCTGGAGGTCCGGCCGGACAGGTGATGCATCCTCCGCCGCCGTGGCTCTGCTCTCCCTGGGTGGCTTGACCGGCTCCACCGTCCTGTCCTTTATCTCCGGGAAGACCGGGCTCGCCGGGTTGTCCAGGGGGCCCAGGTGGTCCAGCGGGGCATCCAGTGGCGGCGGCACACTTGCATCCTCCTCCTCCTCCGCCGCCTCCTCCTTGGGTCTGCGTGCCTCCACTCACTCCGGCGTCGTACTGCCTCTTCTGACGGAAGATGGAGTCGAAGTTGAGTCTTCCGTGCGCCATCATTCCCTTCCAGGCGTCGTTGGAGATCGTCTAAACACGAGAGCTTGTCTCTCAGGGCTGGCTACCGTATACCTTGAACTCGTCCATGTCAGCGAGCACCTCATTGTACATGTCGTTGACCTCCATGAAGAGGTTCCCGATGACGACGAGACTCACGACGATAGCGACGCCGCTGCCGGCCGAGGCCAGGAAGGCCACTCCCTTGATCCCCGAAGACATGACTGCCAGGAGGATGTGCTGTTGCCTCGCGCTCCCCGGCTTATATGGCGCTTCTTCGGACACACCTGAGTGGTCCTCTGTGCAGAAGGAACTACGTCGTGACAGCGCCGCCCTGTGCTCCGTGGGAAAACCCCGTTCGGAGAAGTGATATCGTCCATGTCGCCAGATTAGCTGCAGGAAACTGGATCCAACAATTGAAGACGAGGACAGCGTGGCAGATAAAATGGAAAACACATTAATAACGATGATTGGCAGACGGACAGACCAATGCAGCAGTGACTAGAAAAGCCATGTGAATCTTAGAATGGCAGTAAAATTGCCCTTTGAAGTTAATAAGATGCTTAAATGTTAACGCAATGTGTTGTTTCTTCTCAGAACAACTTCTTTATGCAACGTTTGCGAAAACGGGCCGAAACAGATTTCACGGTAATTATGCACACACCAAGATATGTCCAAATAACACTGTTAAAAAATTCGGAAAAAGTTTCAGTTGGGGTACTTTACTATTGAGCGCACTCGGCATTAGACTGCATGTCGCGTACACATTTCTTATTTTTATGTATAGTTTGTTTGACGTGTTTATGTCCAGCCCCGGATTGCGTTGACGGTAGGCAATTCTCCGTAGGACTCTGGACGATTTGCTCTTACGTTACCCGTTCTATGTTAACCTCAGAATTTAATCTCAGAGTGCATGAGATAAAGGAGAGACGACAATCCCAATGGAAGATAGTGCAGGTAAACACAGTTCCACAGTTTTCGCTAGGGGCACTCAGTTTGACACAGCTCATGCAGTTGGACGCTCTCACCCTAGGGCGTTCAGTCCTAGAAGTCCAATCGCTGCTTGTGTCTGTTGTTGGGGAGACTTGAGTTCTGGAAACGGAGTGGTCTCAAGAAGTTGGCCTGGAACGACGCAGGAAGGTTGTCTTATAAAGATGATACACAATTGATGCTGAAACCATGTGATTAGGGGAAACCAAAGGAAGTGGATAGACCAGTGCTTCAAGCTGTTGACACATCTCTTCGTCCTCGATGATCCGCGGTCCCGTGAAGAAGCTCACAACTAAAGGACCCTGATGACCTCCTTCTTCCCAAGAAGACTCACCGCTGAAGTCATCCTCGTCCCAGCTCTGTTCCTGGCAAGAAAGAGGCGCCCGTTTGTCCAAAAGGAAGACTTCGACTTGAGGGTTCTTTTTGAACGAGAATCCTTGGATCTCCGAGTAGAGGGTGCAGTCGAAGTATCCATTAGCCTTCTTGACCACCGCATAAGCGATCTTCTGCGAGCGGAGAGCGTGCCTTGCACACATGGATCTTCCGGATACTTCGCCCATAAATGTGCTGTCAGCCTTGTCGACATTGAAGGGAATCAGAGAGTAGCGGACAAGTTCTCCATAGGGGACAAACGCCTGAAAGAGCAATGAAAACCGTCTCCTGTTATCCACTTACCACTAGAAGGAGAAGTGGAACTGGATGCATTGTGCGCCTGCCTGAGAGGAGCCAAGCAAGTAGAGCCACTGCGCAGAACGGCCTGGCGTTTCTCTTTTATTATGGAGGGGCCAATTCAGAGAAAACGAAACCGTTTCTACAGAGACCTTAGAAGGATTTACGGCCGTTGACGTTCATATTCCCATAGAAACATTGTATGCGGCCTCCTTAAATTGGTTTCGAGAACGGCCACGCCGTTGGTACACAGATGATCCACTTATCTCCTGAGATACCAGCCGCCGTGGCGCGCTATGCCCACTTGCTGATCGGAAATGAAGCACCGTGGTACATTGGCCTTGGTTCTGTGCGTGGAATGAATTAAACCGATACAAGAGGGAGGCTGTTTTCTGTCAGGAACTGAGCTGGGACGAAGATGACCTCAGGGGTGAGTCCGCTTCAAAGGAGGAGGTCATCAGGGTCCTTTCGTTGTGAGCTTTTACATTGGGTCTTACATTAGCTTCTTACACATCTTACATAGGCTTATGTTGGTTCCGAACTCAATCCGAGCTGGGCACATTTTCTCTGCACAATTCCCGAAGAAGTTGTTTTGCACCAGAAGGACTAATGACTCGGCTATTTGCGGAGTTTTCAACCTTTCGCCAACTAAGAGAAACGATCAGAAAACCTGATAAAAACCGGCTGCAGACGCAAAAACACAGTGTGTTGTATGGATTTTGCTCTTTTTGAAACAGTCACCAGGTTGAAGTAGATCGCCTCATTCGCCAAATGGATCATATGATGGCGAACTGTAGGTAATACCATGAGAGCATAAAGGCGATACAGGAAGTTGTAGAGTCTCCACCAAGAATAGCTTTTCTGGATCGTTTGAGCACCAAAACACTTCAAGATGGACGGTTGATTATCTCCACCTCTAAATTTCATTCACTCACATTCACTTATTAGTTCTACGAGAGGTTTGAGGGTTGCAGTGGATCAAAACAAGGAAACACGGAAGGAGAAAACACGGAAGCAGTTTCGCCTCTTCCTTGATCTTCAGAAAAGTTGACTTACTACTGTTGATTGCCTCAAATCTCGCCTTAAAACCGGTAAACACAGCTCTTCGCCCACTGTTCTACGCCGCTACGTCAGCATGTCCCTAACCGCGCCCCCATTCTTCAAAATAGTTCTTCAGCTCGCCAAATAACTCCGTAAAAGCTGAGTTCCCCAAGGCGTACCGTATAAATAGACTTGACAAACAGGCAATCACCAGAAAAGAGATAATTGAAAGAAAGAGTTCCCCATGCGTCTGCTGCTCGTGACCGTCTTTGTCCTTCTTCTTCTGAGCTCCTCGGCCGAAGGAGCTCCTTCTGTCGGTTCCCAGGCAGTAGCCAAGGGAGCTGAACCAGCGACTGCCAATAATGCTCCGTAAGCAAAGCATATAGATATCATTGAACCCTTCGTCGTGTTTTAGTGAGCAAGCAGGCCGTTCAAAGCGATTCGGCCTGTTTGGATTATTCCGACCCTGGGGACTATTCGGAGGACGCATGTGGGGAGGTTATTATGGTGGCTACGGCTATGGGTATGGGTACGGCTATGGATATGGCTATGGATACGGTTATGGTTATGGCTACGGCTACGGCTACGGCTACGGTTATGGATGCTATTGTGGCAAGAGAAGAAAGTAATATTCTACCCTCTCTGTTAGTTCCCTTGTTTTGTTTAGCATAAATAATGACTCAATTTTGCCACACTCTCTATCAAACGCAGAATGTTTTAAAATTTTAACCCTGTGTCTTGCATCTCTTATTTCTGTGTTATGGCCGAGTAATCTTTGATTAAAAAACCAGTACAGCACACAAGGAAGTACGATGCGACTTGTTGTCAAAAAACTAAGACAAGGGGAGTTGAAGGAGTGAGTGAGCAAGGTTGTTTTTCTCCGTTGGCATCTCGAGGTTCTGGTTCACTGGAAAGTAGTTCTCCTCAATTGATATTCGGCCGTGTTTGGACGCAAAATCCGTAATCCTGAGTTTATCATTCTAAACCCTAGGAGTCAACCTTGCAGATCGCGTATCCCTGCTTCACGATTAGGGTTGGCCCGAACCCAAACCGAACCGACCGTCGGTCAACGTTTTGGGTTCGGTTCGAAAATTTGAGTTTAAACCAACCTCGCCATCATTGATGTCTTATCGCGACGGGTGGGATTCATATGTACGGTTCATGTGTACGGTGTGTACGGTTTATGGTCTCTCGATGCTTGGAGGCTAGAGAAACATTCAGAGACCCCAAAAGTGGAAGGAGAAGCATAAAAAAAGAAAATAAACATGGTTTTTGTTTTCGGGTTTGAGTTCAGTTCGGTTCGACAATTTTTTTTTGGGTTCGGGCCAACCCTATTCACGATACACCGTGTGCAAATAGTTCCATCCCCCGCTGTGCTTTGATGTGGGCTCCGTTGGATTCTTTCTGACAACAAGACGGCAACGTACACTGTATCTGGGCGTGTTCTGTATCTGTCGGCACAGGTGTTTAGGATCAAAGCAAAGAAGAAACCAAAACAACACTCTAATGTGGATAAATATTGTTCAGGGGTATTCAGATGGTCACCCTGGGAGTCATCCTCAACCTGTTGACCAGAAAGGTTTCTTCGTGGGGGACGTAGTTGTTGTGCGCGGAGCACTTGAACATCACCTTGCCCACTTCCAGCTTTCCACAATTGCAGTAGAAGTGGTCGTCGAAGCCATAGTAGACCGCGGATTTGCAAACAATGCAACACCACCAACGGTCCTCCTTGGTGCATCCAGCCTTGGGACATTCAAGCTGGAGCCTAACCATCTTCTCCGGCAAAGTGTCCCTCTGCGCCACTGCCGTGTAGGTTATCATGTTGTTGTCCTCGGAGAGTGTCAGCGAAGCGAGTTTGGCGGCTACACTGTTTGGATCCGTCTTCTGCGTGGGTTTCTTGACTTTCTTGGCAACTCGCTGCTGATAGCGCTTTGGAGCTTTTGGGTGATTGTTGGTGGATGGCGAGGATTGAGCCACAGGCTTTGGTGTTTGGTTATTGGGTTGAGCAGGGCGAGGTTTTTCCTTCGGAGATTTGGTTCCAGCTCCTTCTGGCTTTACAGTCATTTCGAATTTGTTGGCCTGAAATCGTCCGCATAAGCATATGGTATTTTTCAGTAAATTGGATGGAGATGGACCAGATCTGCGCAGTATTAAATCTGGGGCGAAGTGATGTGGGGCCAAGAATCTATTGAAAGCTACTCACGTTCTTACAGTGCATTCCTTCGGCCACAAACGTTATCTCAAACGCGGCACCTTCTTCTAAGCGGTCGCTCTGCTTCAGTTCCTTCCTCGCGGGCTTTGTTTGCACAACGGAAACTTGAAGTTTGGGAGAGTGCATCCGCGTGATGGAGTCCTTCATGTAGGCGACCGCCTGGTTGACCAGCGAGGCAACGGTGAAGGGAGATCTAATGGAAAGGTCCTTCGACTGGCCATTGGACTTCCAGAGAGTCGAGGTGAACTTGCAAGTCACGGGAACTTGTCGGGACGGACTCGAAACTATGACGGAGCAGAGAGTCCTCTTAAGAAGATAAAAAATGACCCACAAAAGTCATGGACCACTTACCGGAGGGGGAGTCTTGTGTTCCCCGTAGGAGAAGAGGTAAGTCTCCCCTGTTTCGAAAGCGTGCGTCTCCGTCAAGTCCAGGAAGTCGTAGCTTCGCGCGGACTGGTTGAAGATCTTGACGGAGGCGACGACGTAGTGGTCGCTCTTACGGAAGCAGCTGCGATATTCGTGGTGTATCTGCCTAAGGCGCGCATTGACCGTGGGGGATTTCGGCCCGATCTTGAACACTTGTGAAGTGATGTCTTCGCCTTCACTCTCAATTCGAATGATGCACTCCTTGGTGCTCTGAAGTGCACACTTGGACATATCAAGATAGTCCTGTAGGTACCTCCGGCTGTGTTGCTCCCTTTTTCGGCTGCTGAAGAGTTGCGTGTGCGGGAAAGGGTAAGGTATGTAATCCGATTGGTGCTCCGTACACTGCTGATGGCGGAGGAGTTGATATCTACGAATAAACATCTTTAGAACTTAATAGTAAAGTACCCCAACTATCCCTTTTTATTATTTTTTTGACAGTGTTATTTCGACATGTCTTGGCACATAATTACCGTGAAGTCCGTTTCGGCCCGTATCCACACAAATTTTTTAAGGAATTTTTTTATACCCTCACTATACTGTAACTGCCAACATTGAAATCCCCGGCAAACTGACACTTCTTGATCGCCGCGTGGCGTTTTAAGCCGCGTTTAGGCCCGTGGCCGCGTGGCGGACCTTATGCCCGTCTTGCTTAAGTGCTGAAGAACGATTGGAAACTGACAAAGAGAGACTTCTTAAGAAGAAGAAAAATGAATCACAAAAGTCATGAATTTCGATCTCACATAAGGACCATTCTTTGAGCAATGAGGGCCTGCTACCATGTTTGACTGACCTTGCCGCTGTGTTTAGATGCTGCGCTCTGCCCTCCCAAGGGAGTGGTGAAGGTGGGACGTGGCGGAAGCGGTGGAAGTACAGCGCGTAGTGGTTCCACGACATGCACAGCTCTCGGCGTAGCTGCTGGCAATTCCTTCCTGGTAGCTGCCACATGAAAACTTCTTTGCTCCAGGTTTGGGTCCTCAACATATCTGCATTACTTAACATCTCTCATCAAGAGAGTCACCTTCGTCGGGTAGAACACTATCTGGTACCTTTTCCCGGGAGAACACAGATGGACCTGGAACAGATTCACGAGCGGTTCCACGTTCTCATGTTCTACAGTTCGTTCGTACACGACAGCCCAGTGCTCCTTGTGGTTTATCGCCCAGCATCGCTCTTTAAACACTTCGCGCACCAAGTCTGCCAAGAACACCAGCTTTCCGTGCGTTTCTTGGATGAAGTGCATCGGCATCGGGTGTGTGAAGCCCACATCGTAAAATGACACCTCGAAGGACATCCCTGGAGGGCTGAAAGCTGATAGTACCGAGGTTAAACGAAAATAAGCTCGCATTTAAACCGGATTACCAGGTTTTGCAAAACGCCACGAATTTGTAAAGCACTCTTACTAACAACGAGAACCATCGTTAAGTGTCGTGCACCCGCGGTATAGAGCAATAAGCGCTCTGACTCACGTATTTCCTATGGACCCTTATCACCTCTTTACGATAAGACAGAGTAAACCAGTTTGGCGTCAATATGCGCCGTTTTCCCTTGTTGACAGGTGGATAGCAGAATGGGTAAGCCCGAGAAGATTTGCTCAAAATGGGGAATAAAAGACGTGTTAGCGCCCCTTGTCTTCGAACCTTTCCAACAAACTTTCCCAACACAACACAGTAAATTGGTTTCATCACACATTCCTTGCAGGGTGCCTTCAAGCCCCGAAAGTTTGATCATCTAGCAGAGCAGCGACCGGACAAAGCCGTCCGATAGTGCGCTACGACCGGCGGCGACCCAATCAAGGCGCATTGTTTGCTTTTCGATAAGACTATCACAATACCCATTTTGGCATGCTAATGTGGACACAACTGAAGCCAAGATTTCACATATTTTAGCGCCTATTCGACACTCCTATTCGATCGGTATACTTATCAATGTTTGGCCATTTCTGGCGATAGAACTCCAGTTATCAAGTTGAGTAGATCAGCTTTTACAAAAGACTTTTACAAAGCTCAGTCAGGCGAAAACAAAGTGATCAGTAACAAAACATCGATTAACAACCATTTTTGTCCAATTTTATCTTCCTGAGCTTTGTCCGCAGAGTGTTTCGGTCGTACGGGACGTAGTTGTCGTGCTCACTGCACTTGAACGTGAGATCTCCCGGGCTCAGTTTCCCACACAGTTCGCAGTACAGGTATAAGTCGTAGCCGTAGTAGATCGGTGATTTGCACTCGACGCATTGCCAGGTCTTCTCCTTTTTGTCACAGTCCTCCCGTGGACAGGACAGCGAAAGCTTGATTTTCCTGGAGGGAGCCACTGACGCCATGGGCCTCGTGTAATTTATGAGGTTCTCCTCCTTCTCCTTGGGCACGACACGCCGTGGAGGGGCGGGATTCGCCAGAAGCTGAGGGAACACTGCGGCGGTTGGCCTAGAACCCACTTCTTGTAGCTTTATCTCGAAGAAACCGGCTGGCTAAAGCCCTCGATTAGTGCGTGTAAGGATGCACTGTTTTACCATAGGATTCCCCTTTGCAGCGAAAAAGATGTCATAGGAATGCTGCTCCTCTATGTGGTCCGATTTTTGCATTTGTCTTCTACTGGGATGTGTCTGCACAACAGCTACTTGAAGAGTAGACGATCCCAGAGTAAACAGCTTCTGGCCAAGGGATGCTTGGGCCTGGTTCACCATCCCCTCTACTGTCTTGCTAGCACCGACACCGAAGTTCTTCTGCACTATGCTTGAAGTGAATTGCGAAGAGCACAGTTTGAAATGGACGTTGACCAAGGTGTGGCACTGCTTTCGAGGCGGAGACTGTCCAGGCAAGAGCTGAAATGCAGTGACGGATTATAATTGTAAATAATAAGTGTAAATCTAATAACCTACTGCTACTTGGAAGCCTAATGGTAACCCTCGCTGATAAAACTGAAAGCGTACTATCCAGTTGGCAATCCATTCAACATACCTTTTCTGCTCGGTTTTGGTTCGTATTGTTGTTTTGCTCTTGTCCAGAAGTAGCGTCCGATTGGTTTCCTTTCAAAGGGGGCAGATGGTAATAGCTGCCGTCCATCTTGGGTATATGCTGGAATGGGAAATATGATGTTTGGAACGCGCTGATCTCATTTGAAAAATCATTTAGAGTAGGAACAGCCTCCTCTTGGACTAAAAAGCACTATCAAGAGGGGTTATCTGTGGCATAGATTCAGGTTTCTTTGCATTCATATTGTGATTAAACTGCCATTAAAATGAACTATGAGCAAGCCATAGCGGTGTCTTAAAGGAAAAGTGCCTACCTTGCGGCATTGTAGCTCTATGGTATACTTGCAACCTTCTTGGCAACGCTTCTCCCCAAACGTGTTGACGTCCGAAATCAACTGCGTGGGGCATTCTGGCGTCCTCTCGTAGATTCGCGCCCAATGCTCCCTGTTGTTGACAGCAGCGGAGCGCTCGCGCCACAGTGTGTGCAGCAGATCACCCAAGTAGGTGGGTTGATCGTCGATCTTCTGGGTGAACGTGGACGGCCGGAGTGTGCCCAATCTGTCGTAATAGTGCACTTCAAATGACATCTGGAATCTGGAAGGATCTTATCAAGAAGATGAGATAAAAGCACAGGGATAGCGCACGGTTATCTACACGAATTGGTAGCCCAGTGACCATTTCTTAAAGATCCACCACAGTCTAACAGCTGTATCAAGTCTTTAGGCATGGAACAGTCAAAGAATCTAACCTTTGAAATCCATGTTTTTTACAACATGCCAGAAAAATTCTAATACATTCAAGATTAGCAAGAAAGCTGGAAGGTGGTACAACAAAGTGCTTCAAAGATGCAAGCAGTTCACTAATCAATTTCACAACCTCCAGATGCAACGGGGCGGAAAAACTGATAGTGCGCTGCGGACGGTGTCGACCCCTCCGCTCAATCAATGGCATTATTTACTCTGTGATACGTTCTTCCTTTGGAGAACTCCCAGCAAAGAAAACAATAGTCGCTTGTTAAAACAATATGGCCTAAATTTGCAGCCCAACATTCTGAAGTACTGCTCTAGGCTGGTGATTCTGTTTCCGCTACTTTTTTCAGTAGAGCAGCGGAAGGTACTCTTTTTCAGTGCTCTTATCAACTCTCCTGCACCTCCTTCACTCATTTCCCGCCCAGAACTCAATTTTTCTTCTCCACGTAACTTTTGATTATTCTGTCATCATTGCCGTTCTAATAGTTTCCCTTCTAACTCCCTTCCTAATCTTCAGAAGGGGACTGTCACAAACTGCGACGCTTCACACTCACAAGAACTCTTCACACCTCGGGATCAGGGTGACGAGCGTCGGGATCAAGTGCGAAATTGACTAATGCTACCGTACAGGCGAACCTACAACTCATTGTCAGTTGTCCAACGAACCCCGACCAAGGACGGTCGGCTGCATTCGTATTTATCCTTATTGTACCGCCCAAGAGCTCCAGCAATGTCGTCCACCTTCCAACCGAACTGCTCCATCTGCTTGGACTGGCTGACGACCGACACCGAACGAGCAGTAGTAGTCACAAATTGCCACCACATCTTCCACAAGGACTGCGTCCAGAACTGGATTCGCACCAATAGGCGGAAGAAGAATTCATGCCCTACGTGTAGGCGCCCCATGGGAAAACGACAAAAAATCTTCTTTTCCACCGCGCGCTTCTCCCAGAGCTCCCCAGAACAGGAGCTCGCTTCTAGGTCACGTGAACACTGGAAGTGCGATGAGTGCTCTGCAAGAATGAGCGTCTCCCATGACGTGATGGAGTGCCTCGATTGTCACCCCGAACCACCACTCGCCTTCTTGTGTCCCAAATGCGCCGTCTCCAACCATCAATGCCACAAACTGGGCATTATGTCTCTAGCTAGCTCCGAAGCCTTGCAAGAAGGACTCACAGAGATGAAAGGGAGGATCTCCGACCGTGACGCCGCCCTCGACCGTCTTCATGCCTTGTCCGAAAGCGTCAAACGCATAACCGAAACTCTCAAGCACGACAACCGCGTTGCGAGCGAGGCCGTAGCCCAGCTCTCGGACGCGTCCATCGTCCCCGTCCTTGAACTGGAGCGCCACTTGGAAACTGCAAGGGGCGACAGTTCGGCTATGGAAGAATCCAGACGGCTCGCTAACGAATGTCATGATAACATAGATGGCCTTATGGCGTTCTTGTCCCCTCAGTCAGTTGAAACCCCCGCTACCCCCGCGAGGTCTCCAACGCCTAGGGCCTCTAGATCCCGCTCAACCGACTCATCGTCCTCGTCGTCCTCATCGAGCTCTCGATCTTCAGAGAGGTCTTTCCGGTTTTATAGAGGTTCAAACAATGCCGTGGATATCAGTAGCAGTGACGATGGGATTTAACCCTTTTAATATTTAATATGTTCATTTAAATAAAGATTTATATTCCTTATTGACAGCTAATAAACACAATATACGAATGAAGAACTATTGAAAGGTAAAGCGTGCTTGAAGGTGGAAGGTCGTGGCAACAGGGTAACCATGCAAACAAGGCCAAAATATTGAATGTCAGATTTGCTATGGCGTGATAGCATCATATCCTGGAACCCAACAGTAGTTCTGCATTTCATTTGCTGCTTCATACTTTACCCACTTCTGCTAATGACAAACACCTGTCCTTTGCTAGAACAAGTAGGGGGGCACTCCACTGGCGTGGCCAGCAGATGATTGATGTCAGCTTGGCGGAATGCGGAAACGCAATTGCGAACTACGACGTAACCGTGGAGGACGCAGCTGCTTCTGTGGCCGGAAATACCAAGATTACTCCAGAAATTAGTTCTGATTAACGGACGTCCATCAAATCAAGCATCAGTAAATATTACGCAAATCCGGGGTGACAGGAGGGAAGCCAGAAACCAGTAATCGAAAATGGGATAAGCTGTGCGTAGCACACCCACCTGCTTCTGTAGAGTATGCCAAGAACAGAAGGACCACCGGACATGACATCTTCACAAATAAGCTCCAAGCAGCTGCTGAACGGGAACGCTCAGTTTAGTGAGCAGCATTTTTTATTTGTTGTGTGGCAGCCAAGAACTACGGACTCCGACGACAAGGTTCGCTCTCGTTGGACCACTTGAGGGAATGCTGGTTAGTCGTGCGTTCACAGGAGTGAACGAAAGTGGAAGTTCTCTCTTTGGTTGCTTTTTATTGTTCGTGTTTTGTCACTTTCGTCTTTTCCTCATCATTTCTCTGATGGTTCCTTGTAACCAATCAACATTCTCACGTCCACAACAAGCAAAACTCTTTACCTGACCCTGCACGAATCTGGATTGTCCTCTACTGGTCCACCTAGTTCTGACCACCAAGAAGATCACTAAACTCAAATATTCGCGAATATGACGAAAAAAAGGGGGGGGTGGCGTATAATGTTGAAGCGCACTGTATGACTTTTCCTACATGATAAATGTTACCGTCCACCAGATGTGAGATAAGTTAGCGTCGCTTCTTCCCGAGTCAGATGCGCTAATATCAGATACTTTTGCATACTTCTACATAAGATGCCCTCCGTAATCTCGCCAAGATGTTGACCACCCTTGTTTCTACAGTAGCAGGCCACGAGATAGATGTTCGCGATAACTCGGTCGACGAGCTCGAACTTTTTATCTGCTCCAGTTACGTAGCGCAAGACACAGGTGCAAGAGTCCCAGGGCTCCTCCCTGTCCCCAGCGTGGTCGACATGGTTTCCAGCTGCTTAAAGACAAACTGCTCAATGGACCACTGCAATGACCCCGCGCTGTCCAAGGCGTTCCCTGGGAACCACATCTACGACCTTCTGAACATGTGCATGGTGAACATGGGAGTCGGAGGCTCCACCGCTCTCCTGAACATCCCTGTCCTGATCATCTTCTTGTCGAATCGGAAGTTTCGACAGGACAACAAGGTGAGAGTAGAGGGAGTGTCGGAGAAAAGACTGTTCTCTTAGCTCCTAGTGGCTCTGGCCATCGGCGACCTGTGCAACTGCCTGGGAGTGGGCCTCATGGGCCTGGACCGCTACATCACCTACGCGTCCATCCGGGCTGACTGCGAGACTCCAACCGAGACGTCCTGGACCTGTGCTCGGAAGCCCTACTTGGGAGTCAGAGTGATCGGCAACCTCTGGCCTCCGGCCGTCCAAGTGGTCATGGGCATGGAGCGCGCTTCGTCGGTCCTGTTTCCTGCGGCCTTCAAAGCCTACTCGGACTTTAAATCCTATCTTTCTCTCCTCTGCACCATCCTGTTCGCTACCATCGCGCTCTCCCTAGGCTACGTGAACTCCTCCTTGGACCGCACGACCACCGTGAAAATGGATTGTGGCCGCGGTGCCGTCTTCAGCAAGCCTTTCGCCACGTTTGTGTACAACACCGAAACCATAGGTTATACGGTGGGCTTCGTCTTGAATATGATCGCCTTCGTGAAGGCTCTGCAAATAAAGAAGAGAATGTAAGCCTCATCCACGTGGGCAAGCACATCAGAGCACTTTTCAGAAACACCACCAAATCCAACCGGGATATCCGGCGCATCCGCGTGTGTCTTCTTGTCACATTTGTGTCTCTGGTGCTGGTAGCCGCGCCCAACGCCTACGGAAGCTATCTCCTATACTTTGCGCCCAAGGTAGGGAAAATTAAATGATAAGGAAGGAGAGTAGCAATTCAAGGGGGTCACCTACCGTTCTTCTACGTGTTTTGCTTTAGAGAACCTCGAACGACGAAGTTGGCGTTAATCCGACCACCGTAATGGCCTGTGCGAACTCTTCGCTCAACATCTTCATCTACTTGCTACTGAACTCCGAATTCCGTGAGCGCTTCCTTGCGTTCCTTTGCTGTCGACGAGTCACCGAGAGGAACTCTGTCGTCTCTGTCGGACCTTCCACGGCGCCTGGATCTTTCCGCACTGTGGCCACCTCCACTCGCTCTTTTGTTAAACTTACTCCACGACGTTGATCTCCACACATAAAATTTCCAAATAAACTACAGTACCAATCAGCACTGGGGTCCGCGTCCCACGAGAGTGGAGTAGCCTGCGCCGGGGACAGATTTTCTTCCCGTAGCGGTGGAGGCTCACTATCAGTGACACAGTCGGCCTATAATAACGGCCGGAAGGGTAGCCGGACGTTTTGTCCGCCGGACAGTTTCTCCGCGGACACAGAATCGACCGGAACTCTTAAGTTTGAGTAGACCCGGTCAGTAGAAGCTTACTAAACTACTGCACAAAAGTGGGAGAACAGTTGGTACTGAACGGGGCTGCTGTAGAAACACACATATTCCAGAGAACACAGTAAGTTCACTGAACTGTTAAGTACAATGAGTGTATATTCAATATTTATCAGAAAGAGAACATGTGGAAATGCTGCTGTGTTTATTGTTTATTACCGAGTTTATCATTACAGAATGCGGCAGCAGATCTGCAACGCGATAAAACGGCTATAAATTTCCAGGAATTTTTCGGATTCTTCCAAAATTCAACTAGGTTATTTGAAAGACCTTGTTTTATAGGGGTTTCAAAGATTTTTTCAAAACGACCAACTGAAACCATACTACGAACTTCAACCTCTACTGCCATGAGTCGCAATTTTCGGATGGACGCCTTTCAGAAAAAAGGTTTTTACCGGGAAGGCCTGTGGAAAACGAGAACATGTGGAAATGCTGCTGTGGAGTGGCACGACGCATGACACCTGAATTGTTCGATGTACAAAGTATACTAATCGTAGCCTCGCCCTTCAGAGATACTTCTTTGAGAAAAGAATATGGACCTGCAATCGACATGTGGAGCGCTGGATGCATCATGGCAGAGTTTCGGACGAGAACACTCATAGAGGTAGGTCTTTTACGGAGGCAGGTCACTCGTTCAGATGAATTCCCACCTGAACGCTCCCCCTCGCACGGATTTCCTACCGTAGCAATACAGTGGCCCCTCAGGAAGCCTCTCCCTCGTTCAGGTGATTCCCGAGGGGGAGCGTTTGCTTTTACGGTGCGTGACGTTGACGGTCCGTTAAGTCAATTTGAGTTTTGTGCAATCGTTTCGGCAAGGCGTGTAGTTTTATGTGTGCTTGAATCAATGTAATTATATACGACTGCTAAATGTATATTTCAGTGTCCAGGACAGGAAACACGAAAATGCCGCCCAAGAACGATGAACAGGAATTCGAACGCAAGGTGAAAAACTGGGAAGAGCACAAGGCGAAGAAACGCGCACAGAAACGCAAACAGATGAGAGTACCGGAACCGCCGCAAATAGCAAGGCAGAATACTCCGCCTCCGTCAGCGGAGCTCCTAGCGGAAGCTGATCGGCAGCGAGTGACACCTGAATTACGGGACTACATAGCTGGATTCGATTTTCCCATTGGTGATTTTAGCAAGTATGATATGCAAGAAAAGATCGGAGAGGGAACCTATGGGTGAGTCTAGGACGCTTAGCAGATTTCACGTGTGGCATTCAGGGAAGTGTTCAAGGCGAAGTGCAAACAAACGTCTCGACTCGTTGCTATGAAGAAGATTCTTCCGAAAAAAGAGAAGGAAGGGGTAAGCCTACTTCTTAAGATTCATTTAATGACTCCTTTCAGTGTCCAATCAATCTAATTCGAGAAATCAACGCGCTGAAGAAATTGAAGCACGAGAACGTCTCCGAATTAATCGAAGTATGCAAAGAGAACAGTGAGTTTCGGTCGCATCCAGGATAAGATTGTATAGTCGTTATTCCAGATGAGCGAGGAGCAAAACAACCTTGTACGTTTTACCTAATCTTCACGCTCTGTAGCCACGATCTGGTCGGACTTCTCGGCAATGCAGATACCGTGGTATCCCTCGAACAGAAGAAGACCCTTCTGAAGCACCTCTTCACTGGCGTTTCGGCACTGCATGGAAAGGATATTATCCATCGCGATTTGAAGCCAGCAAACGTACTCATCGGCTCCGATGGATACCTGAAGTTGGCCGACCTTGGACTGTCACGACGCATGATCAAACCGACACCTGAATCACCCAATAAGGATCTTCGCTACACGAATGAAGTCGTCTCGTTGTGGTATCGTCCTCCAGAGCTGCTTCTTGGAGAAGAAAACTATGGACGTGCAATCGACATGTGGAGTGCTGGATGCATCATGGCAGAGTTTTGGACGAGAACTCCACTCATGCAGGTAGGTCTTTTAAATTTTACGTCAGACTGCATACAGGGTGGTCCATAAATGCTGTAACGCGGAGAAAGGACTATATCCTTTCATCGAATTTCTGAAACAAATTCTCTGTAAGGTGGCAACTTTTTTGCGGCAATTCAAATGTAAAGTCTCTTCCGGAAATTTTCCAAACTATGGAATATACACGCGACTACCGGCGCTTTTTGCGTGACTGCCAGGGACTGTTCTTTTGCGAGCTACTAGAGAACAATCTGTAAACAACGGAAGGTTGTTTTGTTCGATGTTCTTGTTCAATTTCCAAATTTTGAGGAATGCTCTTCTTTAAAAATTATTTTACCTTCAGGGTACAATAAACTGAATTTCTGGCGCGTTGCAATATTTTTGGGCCACCCTGTATATCCCAACTACCTTCCTTGCCGCACTACTAGATATTTTTTCTACTATCACTCGATTTTAGGGAAATACTGAGCGGAAGCAACTCGAACTAATCAGTCTCCTCTGTGGAAGGATCAAACTCGATGTCTGGCCTGGCTGTAAGCAGCTTCCTAAATTCAAACAAATGAGAAAGGACCTGAAGGACAAGAGCCTGCCCCGCACATTGCGCAGCGAACTGGAAAAGTTCGACTGTGACCAACAAGGCTTCGATCTGATCGACAAGCTCCTGGTTCTCTATCCGAAGAATCGTCTTGATGCCAACGCGGCGCTTTCCCACCCGTTTTTCTCCAGTGAGCCGCTTCCGAACGAGGACGTCAAGGACCTTCTAGCTACATTATCCGGTAATATGTTCGCGTACGGTTCTTTTGACGACACCTTGGGAGAGCAGCAGGAAGAACAACCTCAATCTCAAGGGCAGTCGTAACCAACCTCAACATCGCCAAGCAGAACCGCGTGACCGGCAAGACATATCTTCCTTTAAAGCCTGTACTATACTTTGTACTTTAATTTGTCAAATTGTAATTTGTGAACTTATTATAAATCATTCCGACTCAATTGTGTTCCACTTTTGTATCGTTTGCAACAATCTGGCTAGTCCTTGGAGCGTCATTTAAGTACAAAGACTAATATATAATATTTAATCCAATATTCAAAACGAGAACATGTGGAAATGCTGCTGTGGGAGTACGTCGACGCTGATCTTACACCATAGGCAGCTCGACCACTTGCTTCTCGTTAGTTCCAATCTTCGGGCACAAACTCTTTAGCCAACTGAAGACAGTCCACTTCCGATGTTTGAGGAGGAAAGTTCTCAGAAGCTCGTTAAACGGTGTCCTCTGTTTCCTGGAGTGGTCATAGTTCAGCAGACGCTCGGCAACCTCGCCACTAAAAAGGGTTTGGATTAAGACTCGGTTGCAGTTGGAGACCTCTTACTATTCAAACTTCAAGTGGCGGAGTAGCTGCACAAGTCGGACTGCGCAGAATAGAATCAATGCCGCACATAATGTCGCACATATAAAGACCTGGTACACAGTCGATCCCATCGCTTGCCCCATGCTTTCGTAACCTAAAGTAAATGATCTTCGGCTCTAGAACGGGGGAAAAGAGTTTATGAAAGTGAATGCGTGAACATTCCACTTCAAAAGTCCAATCTTCGATGCTTCAGATGTCGCTTTGCGCGGCCTAAGGGTTATTGTTAACGAGAAGATCTAACATTAAGTGGTATAGATTGAAAAGTCGGCCACAGTCGACCACAAAAGATGCCCAATGCCCATTTCCTCCAGAAGTACTGTCCTTCTATTACAGTGACTTGGATACTGGTTTTCACTTACAACTATGCTCTAGCGCAGGCGTTTAGCCAGCTAGATCGAGTGAACAGAACACAGTTAAGCGTTTGGAAAAAGAGAAAAAAAAAACGAAGTGTCTTTGTAATGGTGCTTACCGCATATAAACTGTATTATCCGCGCTGGAAGGGTAATATACGAGCAAAGGGCCGCAAATCCACCGCAGATAGTGAGTATGATGAGCCAATGCTTGATGGCACGGACTATGAAGAGCTAAAACTCTGACGTGTATACGTGAGAGCATTCCAGAAAACCTACCAATAAATAAATAAAAATTGCCACAAACACAAAGGGCACTTCAATTGGTATGACCCAGTTCCCAATGCTTGGGAAGAACATGATGAATCCGGTAACTACAAGAAGACTGGAAATGTATACGAATCCGTCTTTCACTAGTTGAGGAACAGTGGAGGAAACCAGCCTAAGAGCTAGGAGCCCAATCGTGGCGTGGGCAATGACGTCATGTCGATAGATGTCGAAGTAGGCTGGCGTCAGTACCAGATGGACGACTGCTCGTCCGAGAGCAACTGCAAGCAATCTTTAGAGAATGGAGCTGATGCGGTCTTACCTAAGAACCAGTAATAAAGGGTTACGGATACCATTAAGATGGGCGTCCACACCGACAAGTCCAGGTGCACAGAGAGGTTCTTGTTGGTCTGCCCTGAAACAGGAAAGGCTTTGTAGAAAGAAGTGAGCTTTCAAGGCATTCTTCGAGTGGCATTTTCCCGAAAATCTCCTACATGAGGGGCAGTAAGAGGCAGAGATTCCGAATCGGTCCCGATTTTGGCTTATTTCCGAAATCAAGCCGGTTAAATTTCTAATTCTCACCAAAACAAGTTCCAATTGCAATTTCTCGGTTAAACATGCGCCGTGACACCCTAAAAACTGTAAATAAGCCCGAGAAGTCAGATAATTGTGCTCTTAAAGCCTTCTTTATGTCGGCTCGGAACTTGGGACTCGGTTTATAAATTGAGCCGGGTCGACTTTCTCGACTTTCGAGTCGAGTCGGGATCTCTGGTAAGAGGTCAGGGACAGAGGCTATAGTGAAGCCATCGAGAGCGGAGAGTCAAACCTTGCGGGACTTACTTTCATAGCCAAAGAACTTCTTGTAGACGTATTTCTGCATCTGTAGTCCCCAGTCAAAGAGGACGTTCGTCTTGTGCGCAAGAATCAGAAGAAGGATCTGAACTGTCAATCCTACAGAAGATCTTACTGGTTTATGTCTTACCGCTCTGATTGTCCATTGTGCGACGAGCGCCATGGACCTAGATTCTGCATCCCGTGTTGACTTTGTCACATTGACTGTCGCTAAAGGGTCTATTTGGATGTCTTTACCAAGAACAAGCCATTCAGGGAAAACGATGGAGGTGAACACGATTGGCAATATAACGTACGCCAAAGTGTAGATAGTCGAGAGAAGCTGCAAACTTGGTGTACTCATCCGCAAAACGGTGCACTTACCAGATACTTTACATTCTTCTCCACGTTCTCTTTGAATGATTTATTTGGGAACCACCGGAGCAGAATCCTGAATTCATGCTGCACCTCCGTGTTTGAGAGGTATACACTGGTGAATTGCTGAAGGTACGCAAAAGTGAGAGATCCAATTCCAAGCACAGCAATGACTTTAAATGTAAGCGGCAGGGTCCAGTAGAGCTCAACGACCACTCCACGGCAGAATACCTAAATGTCATGTTTGAAGAGAGCATGAAAGAAGATCCTCTTACGTTAATTGACCAGTATACTATTGAGCCGGGAAGCATGAGATGTGTGGTCAACAGCACTGCGTTTGTGATGGAATGAGAGACACTAAACAACATCGGTTAGTATACAGTGTGCGTCAAAACTTTAGGCCACCCCCCTTCACTTCCAGTATGACCAACTTTCTGAGCGTTTTGGGGCAAGTGACTATTACCACTTTCAAAAGCATGCAGAAAAACGTGGATACAAAGAAAAAACAAAAATCATTCAGAAAAAAAGAAGAAATGCAGCGGTCCGTCTCGGGTGCGTCGAAACTATAGGACACCCCCCTCGATTCGCTACTTCTTGCCTTTTTCTCTACTTTTTTTCGAGCAGTAGTAAGAAGATAAGCTTATTTAATGTAACTTAATGTAATAATTTAACTTACCCATGTGAAGGACTAGACAGAATATGTTTCCTAATGAACTTACAATGTTGTAGTGAGAAGCATGCCTAGAGATGCACCTGCAATCCAATCGAGGACCATCCAATTAAATGTGACGTGTTCATCATCAATTTCTGTAATGTTCCTTGCGAGGGGAGTACTTTCAAGGAAGCTCGGCGTTGAAGGAACTGCAAAGAAATGGAGGTAAGCATTCCCCTGTAGTCTTCAAGGAGAAATAGGAAGTTTGCTTCGAATTGTGAGTAGCTCCTACTTGGCTACTCAGCTAAGACCGCACTCTGTTTGACAGTTAAAAAGACTTACAAAGTAGATGCTCAAGCAGGAGATAGACGACTCCTATCAAAAGAGCTACTGCTACCTCCAAGCTCTTGTACTTGATGATCGCCCAGGTGTTAAACTTAGCAATCTTATGCTTGGAATACACTTTTCCTATGGGAGGCAGTTTGTTCTCCGGGTTTGCGTCTCTTTTCATTTTAGCGTAGAGAACCAAGCCCAAGGTACTGCATATGACTACAACAATTATTCCATTGAATTGGGCAAAGCACGCGGTCAACGTCCAGATAATCGCACGCAAGATGAAGAAGAAGGGCGAAAGCAGGTATTTCCCAAGAGCTGAAATCGAACACCATTAGTCTTGGTCGTATCTAGTAGGTTCACCTTGGAAAAACATGCTCCACGTGACGACCCCCTCGTTCGCGACCATCAGAGCGCTCTGTATCGGGTACCGGCAGACGCGGCATTCCTTGTCCTTCTTGGTTTGGTGCTCGAGGAGTCGTTCCCAGCAGGACTGGTGGATGAACTTTTGGGTCCCGGAGCATTTACACGGATAGGACAGTGCTTCTTCCGAGTCGTCGCCGTAGCAGATCCGGCACGTCGCTTCGTCGTCCGCCATCCACGTCGATCAGGAAGGAAGACCGGCGATGTGATGTGTTCTGCTTTGCTATATCTGAGTCACGGGAAGGTCGCACCCTGTAAATGTGTGAACATGAGGAATTCGGATTCAGTAAAAATGGGATTGCGTTACGCACATACGAATTGCCCGGACTGCTAGGATCAATAGCTTAGCGAAGAAGCTCTTCGACTATAGCAAACGCTAGGTGATCTCAATATAGGACGTTCCTTCAGATGCCTCAAAGTAGCACACCCGCGGACCACCAGAAGGCGATGGAACTATGCTGCAATCTCCGCATGCTTATGAAATTTGTGATGCGATACACTCTTTGGCCGCGATCTGCAGCGCGCCGTCACCTCGCTGACCGTCCACCAATGGAGCGTTAGAGCCTTAGTGTGCGCCAGGCGCTCACTAAAAGTGAAAGGCCTTGCCCGTGCCCGCATTACGGGATGGGGCTCTGGGCATCTGCTCGCGACCGTAGCACCTGGCAGTGAGAAGGATTATGGCGTTAGCCAAGTGAGGTGTCAGCGAAGAAGAAGGCATCCTAACTGGCTTGCATAGGTTCCTTAGGCGGAGAATAGGACATTAGCATTTATGTATTTTGTGTTTTTATAATATAATCCATTAAAGCTTTATCACTATTCTTCTTGTACACGTAGATATTGTTTGAGCAAATCGCTGTTCCTCAGCCAATTGCAAAGACTCCAGTCCTTGTTTTCCCGCACAAACTCGCGAAGAGCCTGATCCCACGAGGGTTGGTGTTCCTGTGCGTTTGATGGTGGCGTATAGTTAACCAATTCCTTCTTGATTTCACCGCTGAAATCACCCTTGCTTTAGAAGTCACCTCGTCCCCTTGACTTACAGTTCATATCTCAAGTGGAATGTGAGGCATTCCAGCTTCGTCTTGCAATAATTCGCTAGGAAGAAGGTCAGCACCACAACGTACACCCACGACCTATAGTCCTCGCCTAAAGTTTCGTGTCATAACAGTGCTGCACATGGGGTAGAACATACCGTATGCATAGCTAAGGCGATGTGCAGGCACCGAGAAACTCATCAAGAACGTGGAAATCGCCCCGTAGCCCCTAAGGTTTTTTACATTGTCACCGTTCCACTGAAACCTGTCGTCTTTCTATGGCGCCACCTTTCGCTCACCCTTGGTTCAGCGTACATCCAGGTCAGCATGAATACAGTCTCGGGTCGAAGAGGCGCGTGGGAAACGGCCGAGAAGAACGAACAGTAGCTGGCAGTGATGAAGAGTGAGCTGAGACAGATGGAACTGTATTTGAAGATCACAGGAAGGGGCATGGAGAAGACGTTGATGACAGAGAAGCCGATGGCAAAGTGGGCGAACAGGTCGTTTTGGTACACTTCAAAGTGGTGAGGCACGGGAGCGTAGTGGAAGAAGCACCGACCAATAAAGGCTGCAAGATGGGGATAATGCTATTTTTTCGATGACTCCTAGGCTTACCGGCAGTCCAGGCGAAAAGTGTGATGACTATTGACAGAATGGGCAGCGAGAGAAGAGCGTCCAGGATTAGGGGAAACGTCTTGTTTTGCAACTCTGAAAGGAGACCAGTTGGCTAAACGCTTACTAGTATTACACCCCATTTGATTATGGAGTATCAGTTTGCCGAGGGTTCCAAAATAGGCAGTTTAGGCTAAAGTAGGCTAAACGCTTACTAGTAGATAACCCAAACTGAATCCGGCCGATTTAAACAAAATAGGGCTTATTTGAGATGTCTTTGGATATGTAGTACAGCGTTTTTTGATGCGTTGTAGAACGGACTCAAACAATTTCGTTTCAATATGCCGGGTTCAGTTCGGGTCATCTACTAGTTAGAGAATTATCGACGACCGTCGGTTCTGCAGTGATTATTTGTGCTCTGTTCTCACCTTGTTCACCTGACCACTTGAACTTCTCATAAACATATTGCTGGCAATCGATGAAGCGATCATACAGGCGTATGCAGGAGCAGAGCCAGTGAACCACAAACAGCTGAAACTGGTTGACTCATCTCCCTCGCAGATCTCTGACGCCTACCGCTTTCACCGCCATGTTCACCCACGCCAGGATGGCATTGACCTCTACGAATTGGCCGTTCTTTGCCGTGATGCTATACGCATATTCGGGATGAAGATACTCTCCCAGATGGAGCCAGTTAGGGAAGATGTACGACGTCGCCATGAGGGGCACCACTATGAAGGTGAAAACGTGGAGATGGGAGTAAACCTGTACGATCGGTTTCTGTTAACCAAGTTGCAAATAGGATACCTACGAGGGACACGAATGCAGCCTTCATGTTGTCGTAGATGTTCTCGTAATGCAGGGGATAAAACAGATCTATGTAGTCAAAGTCCACGTTGGCGTAGTAAATGTAAAAGAATTGAAATGTGGGGATTGCTGCAAGGTAGTACGTGGCGACGCAACACACAGTTAGCACTTGCAGCACTGCGCTGGAATCTTCAATGAACCATCCTGTGCAGAAGGACTAAAAGATCTCTAGTTTACAAGGGTTAGGCTAAGGGTGTATTTGTTGTCTTTGCATCTCATATCAGAAGCATACCGTTAATAGTATGTTGATCAAGCTTCCAATGTACACAACATGCAGAGATGCAAAGACTGAGTTCTCCCAAGTGATGTCCTCACTGAAATTAGACCATTGTAATATGGATAGAAGGTGCAGATAGCGCACTAGCAATCATAGATGATCATGAAGATTGTAATGGTGATGACGATGATGCTAGCAATGTGGTTGACGGCGGTGGTGGAGCCCTGGATATTGACGACAGATTCAGGAACTGACGTGGCGTTGACTCCCACAGATGACTTCAGTGAAAGAAAACATCTAACTGAAAGGAAAGTTGTGCTAGATGGCTCTGAGAATACTTAGGAGTGTGCCTTGATGCCATTTTGAATGAAAGAGGGAGTAGCTCCGTACTGGTGAAGCATAAAGTGTTATTTATATTTTTTATTTTTTTATATTTTTTTACATTTTTTATAAACATATTCCCCATAGCTAGACTATCCATTAAATTGTGATAAGGAAAATAGTATATATACTCCGTATAAAGGTATCTTTTGTCGTAGGAAAAGTAGATATAACATGATCTTTGATTCGATAATATTGTAGGTTAAGATTGATTGATTGTCCTTGACAGATAGCGATCATCTTACCCCCAATAGCCAAGCCGGTCTCCAGTAGTCCATCAATTTTGGACAGCACAAAAACCTCAGTCAACCCAATGCTGAGCAGCGGCATCACCAGATATCCGTGATGCTTCAGAATCGACCAATATGTGACGCTGTTGATTTTCTGCTGTGACGGCACTTCACCCAGAGTGGGAAGTCTTTTTCGGGTGTAGTCTTCTTCAAAGAACATCTCGTCCAAGAAGCTTAACGACGATAGAACTTTGTATGTAAGCAAAGTCACAGTGAGGCTTGGAAATCCGACGATACAGTGAGGGAAGCATTGGGAAAGGACCATGACACAGAAGAAGGCCGAGGACAGGACATACTTTCCTAGCGCTAAATCTTACGTTGCATACGGTGGCTCAGAAAGAAGATACCATTGAAGTAAACCGGCCATGTGACGAGGCCAAGACCCATGTAAACTTCTTGTGTTTCCATCCTATGCTGGCAAAGCTCACATTTCCCATCGTTATTCTGGCGATGAGCGCATTGGAGCTCCCAGCAGGACTGGTGGAGGTACTTCACGGATCCAGAGCATTTGCAGGGCGTGAACAGAGGTTCTTCGGCCGGGCCTATATAACAGATTCGACAGGACGCGTCTTCATTGTTATCCATACCGGGGAAAAAGGTGCACTCCGTGCATGACAATAGCCGACCTCAGATGACCACACACGACGATATCAGTTACGGATGCGTCCTCTGGATCTGTTCCCGCCAAAAGTAGGAGAAGCGTTTGGCCCGATCTGACTGCAAACGGAGTTGAATCTTTGAGGAACTGTCGTTGCATGAGAACTGAAAGATCGTTAGCCCAGCACAACTAGAAGAGTTTGGATTCCAAACTCTTCCTGCTGTGGACGGCTATTTTCTACATTGGCGTTGAATTATTTGAGGCGCTCCATGTCCACAGAAATGCTCGAAAAGCTCCTGAAGAGCAACGTTCAAACTGAGGAGGTTTAGCCGTGAAACATAGCATTTGTCCGTATGTTCCTTATCTTGTTACTTTAGTAATTTCTAAATATTCTTTGCCAATTTGTTCTCTGTCAAATGTCGGATGTCGCACAGTCCTGGTTTGAAACACCAAACTGTTGCTGGGTGTTCTTCACGTCAGAGGCTCGCTGCAGAACTGACAATGTCGACATCGTCTTCTTAGGTATCTCATGGAGTAGCAACGATTCAGCAACAAACAAGGACAAGTTTATAATGCAAAGGAGAACACGGGTTCACTATTTACCCTTATTCACTCCTTGGAACGAAATATTCTAGCGATATGTGCCAGACACATAGTGCTTATTGAAACCTTCTCAATGTCGAGCTTCGCCTCTTTGTCTCCCGGGTGCTGGAAGATGTATATATGATTTGCTTTGTATAGGCTCGCCGTGAAGACGATAGCACTGATGTCGTTGACTTTCACAATGAAGCGCCCATCGTTCAAGTTCCTCAGCGTAATCACGTTCCATTTACTGTTGAACAGTTCGTATCCCACCAGCTCTGCGATCGTGTCCCACTCCATCTCTTCACCCATTCGCTTAGATATAGTCAACCGGTTTTTCTCGGACTTGATTTCAAGAAGGACTGGGTAGCTGGACGAACAATCGGAATCGAGGAGTCGAATACGGAAACTGTAATCCACATTAGAAGGAGTGAAAAGCCGTGTGTCCAAACCCTTTATGTCCTGTTTGCACACTCACGTTTATGCTATCAAAGTGAGATACTGGAGGGTACGTTTTTCCATGTGGCGGGTCCCATAGTAGATCATATTTTACAGCGGGAATCTCCAAGAAGGTCTCATTTCCAAGCTTGTTCCAAGTGTGACAGCGACCATCTTTTATGGACGTTCGCTTCTCTACTGGGATACACCTAGCTGAAAACAGAAAACGTGGTCAAAGATGGCGCGTACAATCAGCAGAACTTACGCTTTAAATCGACGTCAGGCTGGTCAGTTGTCCCAGAT
Organism: Steinernema khuongi; assembly: GCA_016648015.1. Lineage (NCBI taxonomy): Eukaryota > Metazoa > Nematoda > Chromadorea > Rhabditida > Steinernematidae > Steinernema > Steinernema khuongi. The sequence goes on along the minus strand of JADLIF010001084.1, from coordinate 35,832 downwards.
GCTCCTTTCCATTGGGGATTTGAGTAAGAAGAGTGTGAAGAAGAAACATTGAATGTGGCGATGGCATCAGTGCACTGATCCAGAATCTCAACGAGATCATTCAGATCGCCGAGACAAGAATTATTGATGTTCTGAAGGACTCTGCTGGGGTGAGACTTGGCTTTGCAGTTGCCAAGTGAACCACCCTGATCCTCTAACTCATGCAAACATTGAAGGAGCATTTTGGTGATCGTCATCTTGTGCCGGTGGCAATATCCAGGACATTTCTTCTTAAGCAGCTTCACATAATTCACAGAAAGTGACTACAATCCTACCTTGAGGGATGTTGAAGTAGTGAACCCAAGAAGGAATAGCACGGCAAGGATGTGGCCTAGTTTCATGCTTAAATAAAGGACTTAGCTTGGAACGAGCTTGCTTTGAGAGCCATATAGCCACCTTTATAATCCCTCGATATGGATGCACACGTAAGCGCACTGTGGGGGTGAGACGACGATGTTCCAGGAAAATGATCAGATTATATGCTAGACATACCTCACGAGACGTGCGCTGAATTGCAGACACGTTTAATGCTATTCAACGCAATTAAAAATTCGCCTAAATGTACTTTGTCCGACTTTGGGAGATGTTCATTTCTCCTGCATAACGCTGCTGATAAGATTTTGTGCGCTGCGCGACTCTCACACAGTCCCTAATCCAAACACGTATATAGTGGCAACACCTCTCGTCGTGAGTCATCTTGTACTTGTGTCGGTGTGGATCTACCATCTATATGGAACTTCCACTACATATTCTTTGGCCTTTCACTCTCAGCTTGGACCTCCGAATTGGTTAAACGGTTTAAGCCATTCTTGATAGATGCGTATTAAGACGTGAGTGCTCATGGAAAGAGCTCCAGATGACTAAGCACCTCACGTGAATCTTATTTATGGAATGCCGACGATAATATTTGCTTAACCGGTGTGCTGCGAAACCACTCGCTCCGACCACCCCTCAGAGTTACCCGCCTCTCCTTGCAGTTTCAGCGATTGTACGAGATTGTATTGCAATTCAGATCTTTCTTGGGATCTTTTCTCTTCTCTTCAATGGACTCCCTGAAACTATTCGCTTCATTCCGTTAGTAAACAAGTACTGCGCGCTGAAATATAGGCAAACAGTAAGTGTAAAACGAATACACATCATATGCGTAAAATGTGAGTAGTCCTCGTAAAAATGAGCATAAAGTAAGCTTGTTATGCTTTTAGTGCTTGACCTCCCATCGGTTCAGAAGTGCAGCCGAACCTATTCTAACCGCCTTCGACACCAGTAATTCCTGATACTCTACGATCGACCCCGTTTCAGGGATGCGAGTAAGTCACTCAGCTCGGTGCTGTCGCTGTCGTCCTCGCTGAAGAGCTCCTCGCCAGCGGGCGTCAAGAAGAAGACGGTCAGGAGTTCGCGTCGGAGACAAACCCGAAGACACTCGAGGAAGCGCCGCTCATGACGTGGCGCGTCCCCGGCGGTGCGGTCAAGCAGACCCGCAGCGGAGACAACTCGCGCAACGCCATGAAAGAAGACTTCTGGCGATGGATCGGAAGGAGTCCGCGATGGCCGAGAACATGGACGAGGCGGAAGACGACGTCGGAAAATAATTTATATTAAACGTGTCCGCGCAAACACCACCACACATTATAAAAAGGTATAATGGAAAGATTAGTTTGGGCTCTTGAGGTGGTTGCTTAACCAGTCGAGGCCTTCGTAGAGACCATCACCCGATGTGGCACAGGTGGCCTGGATGTACCAGTTTCGGTTGCGCATCGTGTGGAGGCCAAGCTTGTCGGTGACTTCTGCGGCGTTCATCGCATTTGGTAGATCCTAGAAGATAATAATTACAATCACCGTAAAGGACTTGAGCTGCTCACCTGTTTGTTGGCGAACACCAGCAAGACGGCGTCGCGGAGTTCATCTTCGGCTAGCATGCGCATAAGCTCTTCGCGGGCTTCGCCAACACGTTCCTTATCGTTACTGTCAACAACAAAGATAAGTCCCTGGGTGTTCTGGAAGTAGTGTCTCCAGAGAGGGCGGATTTTGTCCTGTCCTCCGACGTCCCACACGGTGAATGAAATGTTCTTGTATTCGACGGTCTCCACGTTGAAACCTGAAAGTGAGTGGTTTTCCAACACTTCATACATAAAAGAACTTACCGATTGTGGGAATGGTAGTGACGATCTCACCGAGCTTCAGTTTGTACAGAATCGTGGTCTTACCGGCAGCGTCGAGCCCAACCATCAATATTCTCACCTGCTTCTTCCCGAACAGGCGGCCAAACAGGCTTGAAATGGTCAATCCCATCTCTTGTTCCTGAAGAAAGTCGTATTAATGTTATAGGAAACCAGGACAGAAAGCTGGGGAAACGCGGCACGAATTACGAAATCGAGCGTAAGTTTGCAAAGAGTACATGGTCGACGACGCTGTGTACCATCGCGAAGAATCATCGGACTGAACAGTGCGCTGAATATTGAGAAGAGAACGAGCACAACGCAGCGATCGATCGTCGCCACGACACGATGACATGTCACACACGTGTGCCGCTGTGATACAAGAGGGGTCTCGCCACGAACGATTCGTTTTGTTTCGTAGGTACAGATTCTGGCGATAAGTGTCTTAAAGATCACACGGGAAACACGCTAGAAGCGCCGGATCCGAGATTCCTACGAAAGAGAAAGACAGAACGACGGCGCATTTTGTATCATAACATGAGCGGCGAACCGAAACCGGAGAGTATTGGATGAGGGCGATGCCGCAAATTATGGACGAGATGACCTCAGCACTGCGGGCAATTAAATGCAATCAACGCTTCGTCAAAACAGCCGTGCAAAGGGGAAGTGCGCTTCACACGACGGAAACGAACGTGTGACTTCGTGGAATGCGACGAGACGAGACATAAAAGTACAACGAGACGTATAGTCGTTGCAAACTCTATGTTCCCTCATGTCGGAAGCGGCGGGAGTCAGAAAGGAGTAAAGCCCGATTGCGTTTCGTTGATTTCGCGAGTTTGAGGAGACCACTAGCGAATTCCAAAGTTGGAAATGCAGCTAAATCCGAGAGGCGTCGAATGAGCCCAAGATTAGCAGTGCCACGAACTTCGCTGTTCCAACGAAGTGGACCCAAGTGTGACATCAAATACGGGCACTGTGACACTTGTCATCTGCAAGCTTGTGAATGCACTGAATTGAAAGAACCGGAAGAATGGTGCTATCCGCATTGTCCGAAGTCTAAACACAAGTGCACCAAGTCACTCTGCACTTTGTATGCACTTTTTCCATCCAATAGGAAAGACCAAACTGTACGCGGCCTTACTGTGCTTGAAACTTAAGTGAAATGGAACCTCGGGTACAGAAGCATTATTTCGACCATTTTATATTAGCCTTTGCAAAGCGCAATATTGGCGGTCAGAAATATTGGGCTTTGCAGAAAAACCACACCATCTTCATTTTAAAACCATTTCCTGCTTAATAAGTACTGGACCATTCATAAATACTTGTCCGTCTGCCAATCACCGTTATTAATGTGTTTTCCATTTTATCTGTCACAGTGTCCTCGTCTTCAATTGTCGGATCCAGTTTCCTGCAGCTAATCTGGCGACATGGACGATATCACTTCTCCGAACGGGGTTTTCCCACGGAGCACAGGGCGGCGCTGTCACGACGTGGACCACTCAGGTGTGTCCGAAGAAGCGCCATATAAGCCGGGGAGCGCGAGGCCACAGCACATCCTCCTGGCAGTCATGTCTTCGGGGATCAAGGGAGTGGCCTTCCTGGCCTCGGCCGGCAGCGGCGTCGCCATCGTCGTGAGTCTCGTCGTCATCGGAAACCTCTTCATGGAGATCAACGACATGTACAATGAGGTGCTCGCTGACATGGACGAGTTCAAGGTATACGGTAGCCAGCCGTGAGAGACAAGCTCTCGTGTTTAGACGATCTCCAACGACGCCTGGAAGGGAATGATGGCGCACGGAAGACTCAACTTCGACTCCATCTTCCGTCAGAAGAGACAGTACGACGCCGGAGTGAGCGGAGGCACGCAGACCCAAGGAGGAGGCGGCGGAGGAGGAGGATGTGGTTCGTGCGCTGCAAAGTCCGGTGGGTGTCCTGCCGGACCGCCAGGACCTCCTGGACAGCCCGGAGCCGCCGGTCTTCCTGGAGAGAAAGGAGAGGACGGTCGAGCCGGTCAAGCCACCCAGGGAGAGCAGAGCCACGGCGGAGGAGGATGCATCACCTGTCCGGCCGGACCTCCAGGACCAGGAGGACCCGACGGCCCGGCGGGACCTCCCGGACCAGCCGGCAACGACGGACAGCCCGGCAGCCCCGGAAACCCTGGAGCCCCCGGAGGACAAGGGCCTCCTGGCGACGTCGGACCGAACGGAGCCCCCGGAAACGACGGAGCTCCTGGAAACCCCGGAGCCCCGGGCACTCGTTCTACCAGCACTCCTGGCCCCGCCGGACCCGCTGGACCGCCCGGTCCTGCTGGAAACGACGGCGGGCCCGGCGCCCCAGGCGGACCTGGACCGGCCGGACCTGCTGGCCCAGCTGGAGCCCCCGGCAACGCAGGAGCTCCCGGACAAGATGGAGGACCTGGGGGCCCCGGCGGACCTGGCCAGCCCGGCCACGACGCGCAGTACTGCCCTTGCCCAGCTCGGACTGGCTCTGGATCTGGAGGCGGTGGTGGTGGAGGAGGACACGGCGGCGGTGGTGGCGGAAGCGGAGGTGGCGGTGGAGGCGCTGCTGGCGGTGGTGGCGGAGGACACGGTGGCGGTGGAGGAGGTGGTGGCTTCGGAGGAGGTGGCTCTGGAGGAGGCGGCGGTGGAGGCCATGGCGGTGGAGGAGGAGGCGGTGGATACAACGCTGGTGGCGGTTCTGGAGGCTCTGGTGGCGGAGGAAGCGGCGGTGGTGGTGGAGGCCACGGAGGAGGAGGCGGAGGCGCCGGAGGAGGAAACTACAAGAGCCGGAAGGCGGCTAAAGTTTGATCTTGTTTCCGTTTTGCATTGTCTACTAGTCATAAAAGTAGCACTTCACTTTTGCTCGCGAATGGATTAAGTGGATTGTGTCCAGTTGACAAACCAGGCGACACTCGTGACAGCGCCGCCCTTTGCTCTGGGAAACCCCCGTTCGGAGAAATGACGGAATCCTTATCAGTGTGATGGATAGCTATAAACTGGATCTAATCTAGATCGTGACATTGCTGTGAAGGAAAAGGAAATAATACAAAAACAGAAACACCTTTGTCATGAACCGTGACGTCCACGTGGTCGTGTAAGTGGTGAGGGGGGGATAAAGGTTGAGGGAAAGGAGAGAGCAAATGAAAGAAATAGCGGTGATTTATTTTATTAGTTAGCAACACTAATCCACACCCAATAATATCTACTTCTTCTCGGAAGGAGGAACGGGTGACTGCTTCACCGGGGTACCATCTGAGGTCTTGTCCTTCCCACGTTGATCGACCAAAGCGTCATATTCGCAAATAAATGGAGCAATCTCATCAGGCGTGATTACCTAAATGACACTATATGTAGAACATTCATGCCCGATGGCTAGATCAAACATTTTTCGACAGTATGAAGGCTATCACTGCGCGGTGGAGATACAGGTACTGTAGGTCGGTTTGGCAGGCATTGTACCGCTTGGAGCGAATTGTGCGCAGAACATTGTAGATGCTAAGTTCGCTTCCGGCGTCGAGCACGCGAATACATGATTCCAAGGCCACGATAGTCCCTGTTCGGCCGACGCCTTAAGATGAACGATATATCAAAGCGCCGAACAGGCCACTCTTACCTGCGGAGCAGTGCACCACAGCCGGCTGGAGGTGTTGCGTCCGGATGATGAGCTTCAACGCGCCTGTCGACGTCGCTGGCACGCCCTTGTCCGGCCATCCAGTCCAAAGAACGTGATTCACCAGATGCTCGCGCTTTCCGCCGTCCCTTCCAGTGCCGGTGATGTTGAGCCGGGTGTAGGCAAGGTCGTTTCCGGCCTGCTCGACGCCCATGTTGGTGATTGTCAAGCCAAGGATGTTGAGTTTTTCTCCAGCCGTCAATGGCCAATACTGGTCACACTTCTTCTTTCCGCATTCGGTGACAGCGCACAGCATGATGATGACGGCGCACTTTTCCTGCCACACCATTCGCCAGAAGTCTTCGCGAGTGGACGCGAGTGGACCTGCAAAACTGTCAGTACAACGAGTAGGAAGGCTGACCCTACAAATTGGGTAAAAAAGCAAAGGTGAGTGGGGGAATAGATGTCCTTGATCACTTTCGACCAAAATACATGGACACACTCTCCACAGTTGCGTGTTTATCGGTCAGCTCACCTACCTTGAGTGCATATGATATCCTTCGGGGTGTCCGGTAAGCCCCGGACCCAGTTTGCGTGAATGTAGTCATTCTTGGAGGAAGGAGGCCATTGAAGAACCACCCGCGTCTTGTCCAAACAGATCTGATCTGCAATGTCGTAAGTTACCCACCCATAAGTTCGACTAAACGTTTTCGTACCTTTGTAGCGATTTTTGTCAGCGTTCTTTGTGAACGCGTCACTCTTAAGCTGCTCGGAGTTTTCGCAGACCTTGAGCTCCTGGAACTCCTGCAACAGTTTCTGGACGCCTTTGTGTACGGTCGCTTGCACGAAACGGCGCATAACAATCTTCGTCTTCTCATTGGGTTGCAGGTCGATCGTCTTCAGATCGGCCGCGCTGGACTCTTTGTCGTAGTCGCTGTTCGTTTCCGAAGTCATCGCCTGGGACTGGGAGACCTCCTCGTTGGAGGGGCGAGTTTCGGACTTCTTGATGAGCTTGCTGTTCTTGCTGTTCTTCAATATCTTTTGCCGATTTTGATTAGGAGCTTCAGCATTTCGCTTCTTGTCCTTGTCCGGCTGCTGCGACATGTCGACCGCTTCCTACAACGTAACTGGGGAGAAATGACCACTGCCGACAAGAGCGAAAGGACTCAGACGGCGAGACATGTCAGACTTGCGACATTCCAATGTAGACCTTACTTCTGGGGTTCACCGAGAGACAGCAAATGGCTACCCACTAGCTTCCTCCTTGCTTAGGCGTGGCGTATGGAATTGGAATTTTTTTCCAAATGTTTTACCCGCTGCCAACATAACATGTTCTGTGCACAATACATGTAAAAGTTTATCAAAACGTAGTTAGTGCAAAGTGGTTGGATGATGTATCCACGGGATTCTTTTTTACGACTGTGTTGAAGACTGCTTGTCGGATCTTCCTGGAATGATACGGACCATTACCATCTGATCCTGTACCCTTACTTGTTGGTGATCATCAAAACAATGACGTGGATGGACGGTGGTATTATACGGAAGAGCAACACTCCTGTCATAGGGCCAACAATGATTCCAAGTTCTTCTACGAAGACGTAGTCGTAATGGTCCGCTAGGACGGCCACAATCAGGAAAGCGACGGGGATGAGCGTTTGGAAGAAAATCCCCACTTCCTCGTTCTTGATTTCATACGATTTCTAAACAAATAGCTTGCCGACATCAAGAAGATGTGCGCACACAACACAGGATGATCAAACTGAGGGCGGCGCAGAGGATGATGAGTGTGAACCACAACATGCACATGGCGATCTTCACGCTATCTAAGCCGCTTTTGGTGAATGTTTGTGGTTGCCCGTCGACGATCGTTTCTATGTCGAAAGTGTGCTTGGAGAAGCTGTAGAAGAAGGTGGACTTCAGTGAGCAGAGGTAAAGAAGAAGCCAGAAGACGCCGCCAATCCAGGCCATAATGAAGAAAATCTGTAAGTTTAACAGTAAGATGCAAGATCTTGAACTCAACGTGCAAAAAACATCATGTCTCTCGCTAATATCCATTTTTAACCCCATAACAGATGAAAGTAGCTCATCATCAATGTCTCCAGCTCTGGCTGAGATCGTGAGTCGAGAGGGCTCAAAGCCCTACTCCTGGCACGTCAGTTAAAAGAACAATTAAAATTCCCGACAAACTCCATGACTAAAAATAAAAATGTTCCCGATAAGCCAAACGGTACGTGTATGGATCCAAAGAAGGTGCTCTGGTGCTCCCAAAAATATGCAATGGACATAGAAATAAGCCAGAAATAAACTCCTACCCTGTAAACTTCCTTCGTGTCGAGACTCTTCCACTGGGCGAAGACGAAAAGCCGATTGAGGGCAAGGGTGAGGCAGAGAATTCCTTGTATCACAGGCATCGTTTCCAGGTCCAGGAAAGCAATCTAAGGCGTGTTTTAATCATCTTATCGGCTGCTCTACCGTTGGCAAGTAGTCAGAAAAAATGACTCCTGAGATGCTGAACGCAGCTGCCATGCCAGAAGGGATTAAGTAGATCACATCAGCAACGTTGATGTGGAAGAGGATCCTAAACGCCCATTGTCCCCATAGATCGCTTTGTTCGACGATCGCCTAGACCAACGAATTAGCACACTTATGCCTTAAGTAGTACCCAAGCCATCAGCACGTTGCATGGAAGGAAGACGAACAAGCCAAGGAGGTTGACTGCGGCGACGCCATAGTGCGCCGCCATTATGCGGCCACCACCACAGGAAGAGGCACCTGCAAGCGATGGGAATTCGACGTTTCATGTTATAAGATGGATATCTCGACAAAGCCAAGCGCAATGGGATGTGTGTAATTCGAGGTGTAATATGTATGTGAAAATAAGATTCCGATCGCTCATGACTTAGAGTCCGTAGCCAGTTATTTCTTTCATTTTTTTACAGTCATTTTACAGTTTTACAGTCATTCCAAGGGTAAAGTTTTCACGCAGTCGTTTGCAGCATAGTATACAAGAAACAGAATCGTAGCGAAAATACCGCTCTGTTTGTCGGTTCTAAAGGAAGCTATGCTACAAATGTCACTGAAAGTGGTAATCCGCTTGTGGCTGATGTTAGCCCTCTCGTGGGACGTCATTAGCACTCTAATGAAGCTCCCTTCATAGGCACTAATAATAATCTATGACGCTTTGATTCAACGTTTATGCACGCTTCTCGTGTGAGAGAGGCTGACAAGATGAGCCTCGAAGTCGGTGAACGTAAGACAAAAGGCCGCAGAAGGCTGCCATGGAATTGACAGATCCCATGGCGATCTCATTCTAACAAGACGGCATATTCCAAAACAATAGCGACGAGCAAAAGAAGGCAGAGAAAATGGATTGGAAGAATTGGAAGACAAATTGGAAGAATTGTGATATTGTTGATAGAAATTGACAATTTGGAATCTATAAGACGTCATTTATTCAGTCATACACATCGACACGATTCTAGAAACATATATTCAATTAGCCCTTTAAAGCCTTTTGAAGCCAACAGTCACTTTTCGATCGACTCTCTATGCTCCAGTTCGCTTTCCATAACAACTTTCAACATCTTGTAAATCCTCTTTCTATAGATTAGAGTGTTCATTCCTCGTGGAACTCCAAACTGTACGTAAAAACGGGCAAAGTAGAGTATTCCAAACTCGCGGTAGGGATTGATGCCCTTGACGTAAGTACGGAGATCAGTGGCGATCTCTCCAATATCGTCCAGAACGGCTTCGCGGAAGTCCTTGGCACATGCGATGAACAGGTCGTATTGACGATCCTTGTCCTCAAAGTAAGCGGGAAGTCTTTCTCTGACGAAGATAAACGCCTGCAGCCACTGATTCGCCAGATGTTGCCTATCATCTTCTTCACAGAGCTCCGATGCGAAATGGACTACATCCGTAGCTATTTCCATAAGGAGGCCAAGGTCAACCCAGGAAGGAAGAACACTGATTTCTGCTTTAATCTTAAGCAGTTCTTCTTCAGTCGCATTCTTGAAGATCTCCAGGGTTTCCGGGGTGAGAACAAAGGATCGCAGAACTTCGTAGATTTGTTCGGGATGCACTTCGATTGGGGCGGACGATTCTCGCCGGGTAGTCAGAAAGGAGTGCAAGAAGTAAACCAGTGGGATGATGAATCCACATAGCAGCGTGAATAAGAACATACTCGGATTAACCAATCGATGAAATTCAGCTTTAGGACGCACGGTGTGAACGAAGTGTTAAATCAAATGGTGCACTAAACTGTGAAGAAGCAGGGTCATTCCTAACATAACCAAAACCTTATCATGTTATACAGTAACCTTAAACCATCATATTGGCCTGAAAATGAGTCCCTTTCTATGTTTTCATTGTAACGTATAGTTAGCGCTCCCCTCTTTGCTACGTTACAGCCTGACACGTTGCGCGTTCATATTGTTTTAACAATACCATATTAAATAAATGGAATTACAAAACAATGCCTCAGGTGCCTTCTGCTTGCTTAACACAGTTGTCAACACACTGCTTACAGTCATGTATCTGCAAGACGTTTTGTCAATAAGTCCGACGAAATCATCGTCAGCGTGGACGCAACGCCCTCTAAATTTTTACGACCCCTATTTTGATTCACTGAGCTCACAGAGAATTCCTGCGTGACCGCTTTATTTACAAAACAACACCGCGTTTGCGGCCCATACTCGAGTGAAATTCCAGGATGACCGGCGATGACTTTGCTGCTCCTTCTCGCCGCTAGTTTCTTCCTTTGTCTCTCTTCTACCGAAACAAACCAAATCCAACGCCTTTACGCTCTGAACGACCTTGTAGCCGTCGCCAGAAACGATGTTATTGGTGTTTTTCGTCACAACGGAACGTCTCTGGACGTCTCCACACCTCTTCAGGAAATACCGCTCTCTGGAAACTCAACCAAAGTTCTCTGCCTTAAGCTAGCATCCCAGTTCACTCTCACTTACTGTGACGCCGAAGCATGCTGGTGGGTTATTGTAGCTTTAGAGTTCTGTAAGAAGACTTCATAGATACCCAAGTTTAAGCTAGCTTCTCTCTTCTCTCCCTTAACCGACGGCATGATCTCCTAGGCCAAGTTTTTCAGGGTTTGCTCCTTAAAACCTAACCGAAGCCACAGCTGTCAGGAGTACCTTATTAGCAACAACTCACGACAAATGACCTCGGCGGAATGTTTCCTTACCAACACCTACTTGACTGTCCGCTTCATCGACACCCTAGGAAACGCGTCAATCTTTAAGTCTGCGATTGCAGTTGAAGAGCCTAATAACACTACCATCCTTCTCCCAATGCACCGCGCTGATGATATGGAAGGGGACACCGTCAAAAATCAGGTTCTTCTTGGGAGTTTTCGGGTCGGCGGCTTCACTTATTTTGTGACAAGCGCGGACCGAATAAATGTGGCTTCCTGTCTTGTTAGCGGTGACCCAAGTAACTGTATGGACTTCAAGAAGTCTGTCCGCCTGCAGAGAGTTTGTGACGATGACGATACGGAGCTTCTGGAGTCGAAGACGGAGGTCGGACTCACCTGCGACTCGTCCTGTAAGTTTTATCAATGTTTTTACCGAGTAGAACAGCTTTGTGGAGACAAAATACTTTATTTATGGGCGACCGGGTTAATTATTTTGAAAGATTCGGGAAGTTTGTCCTTCTTGTGGGTGCATTTGCTGTCGATCAGATCCATATCCTAAAACAGCTCTGGAACTTAAAGTGTAAAAATCTGCTTTTTGGCCTGTAAAAGACTGTTTTAAGTTCAAGGTACGAGTGGATACACTGGATTGTTAAAGAAATCTACAGTCTACTAATTTGATTTTTCTGAAAGAACAACTGAAAATATCTCTTTCTTGGAATATGTCAAGGATAACCCTCCATTTTGTTTCACTGACTCAGAAACATTTCAGGGATAACACTCCATTTTGTTTCAATGATCCAGAAACATTTCAATGATAACCCTACATCTTGTTTTAATGCTCTAGAAACAAGCAAAATGTACCTGTTCATAAAAAACAAGCTGTTCAAGCCCAAATCTGGTAAAAAAATTTTTGCCGTCTTAAACACTAAAAATATAAAATCTAATATGACCCTAAAAACAACGACAATCAAGTAGTTCAGTTTCTAGTGCATAAAAGGCTCGTCTGGGATACGGCGTTGGCTGCCTACTACCGAGAACGTGCAAAAGTCCTGACCGTCGTGTTCGGCCTCTCTTCTCCAAATATCGCCTACTTTTGCAAATTTGACCTCAAGAACATCCTCTGGGTCTTCGACATGACTTGGAATGCTTGTCAGAATGTCACCACGGACAGTCGACAGGTGAGAATGACTTGAGCATCAACTGATGTATCAACTGTCACAGAAGTGCCGAAGGTCAGATAAACTGAACGAATGTTATATCACGTCGAAGAACACGAAAGGAGAGTACAGCATGTGCCAGAGGTACATAAATGTAAGTTGTCTCCCAAGGCGACAAAGTCCGTTAACGAAGTGTTTAGTCGAGCGCCACCGTCGACGTCTGCGCACTCAAACAATATGAGGTCCAGAAACAGCGGCATTTCTGGCTTGAAAACTTCGGCACCCTTCTAGGGAGCATTTACCTCCGGTGACTATATTGCCTTTGGAGTATTTATCACGGCATCTGCTTCTAGGATGAACATGGGAAAGGACAAACTTGTGACAATGATCGACCACACCGAGAGTAGGTCTTATTTTGTGCGCAGGAAGGGACCCAATGGAGACGCGCAAGTCCAGAGATTAAAGAACGACGGACTTGGCGTTTTCGGAAACATCTCCCACGTCCAAGTGCTGTGGAACGCCACTGATGTTGACCCAGTTCCCATGGTTTATGACGTCGGATCGAATGCGATCTTCTTCAGCAAGAACAATTCCGTACGCGGGAACAAACTTGTTCAATAGAATATGTGCACGCTTAGGTCCAAGTACAGCTCATCACTTGTAATGCCTTGTACAAAACCTGCGACCAGATACCACCCCAGAGGGTCGACCCTCTGAATTGTGTGTGGTGCCAGGAAAACGAAACCACTGGATTCAGTCGACCACGAAAAACGATCGACCCGGAGCTGAGCTGTCCTGACTCACAGCTGTTCGAAAATAGTTGTCCGAAGGAAGACGTTTCTGTCAGTGGCGTTCCAGTTGCCAAGATCGTCATTGGCATAGCCAGTTTTGTAGCAGTAGTACTCATCGTCACCGTCTTAGCCGTCTTCCTCTGGAAGCGTAAAAAGGTTCGCCTACTTTCTTATATCAGTGGAGCCTCGGAGATTTAGAAGAGCTGCAATGGGCGGATGACAGATGACATCCCCAACGATAGTGGTGATGACAACCATAACGCTGGCGTTTTTTCGCCGTCATACCAGGTGATTGGGAGAAGATACTTGGAACGCTACCGTGCTCTTTTCGAAAACAGTGACATAAGGATAAACCGAGAAGATCTGGTCATGGAATCGACGTCCATTGGAGCAGGTAGTTAGCTAGGTATCCTTTGGAAAGCACCGGCACGCCGGCCCTAATTTCCCTCGCTTTTTTTTATTTTTTATTATAGATTTTTCTTATGTGAAATGATTTATGGTAAAATGCAATGGATGTAATGAAGACCACTGTGGTTCTTTAATATCAGTAATCCGCTTAGGTTGGTACGGACAAGTGTACAGAGGAATCTGCAATAAGGACGGCATACGGACTGTAGTAGCATGCAAAACAATCGCCGACTTCGAAGGCACGGGAACGGCCGATTTCCTGCGAGAAGCTAAAGCCATGTCCGTTTTGGACCATCCAAGAGTTCTTCAGTTCATTGGGATCTGCTTCGACCGTGAACGGCAAGACCTCCCCAATATTCTCGTGACCAAGTACATGCAGCACGGAGACCTCTCCCAGTATCTGAGAGATGATCGGAATGTAAGACGCCGCCCTCGGTATATTACGCAATAATTTTCTCCAGGTGGTGACCCTCAGACAGCTACTTGTGTTCGGCCTTGAAGTAGCCCAAGGCATGGAGTACATCCACTCCAAGGGTATCATTCATCGTGACCTAGCAGCTCGAAACTGCATGTAAGCACTTCGTGGCATCTTATCTGGATGTGTAGAAGACGTATCCATCTTTTCCAGGTTGGACGACGACCACCACATCTGCATTGCCGATCTCGGTCTTTCCCGCTTTGTAAACGAAAGCGAAGAAGGCTACCAGATTAGAAGCTGTCGTCCACTTCCCGTCAGCATCCTATCAATCGAAGCGCTGGAAAGAGGCCATGTGAGTCCACGCTCTCTGCGAGTAAACCTTAAAGATTTTCAGTTCTCTACGAAATCGGACGTTTGGGCATTTGGAAATCTGCTATGGGAAGTGATGACACGAGGTTACCCGCCCTGGGAAGATGTCACTCAGGAGGATCTTCTCAGGAGGCTACGCAGAGGAGAAAGACTTCCAATGCAGGAAACCTGGCCTCCATCAATGTTCGATATATCACAGCTATTTGCCAATAGTGGTCACTTTAGATACACACAAGTGATGTGCCCTTGCTGGAATCGATTGCCAGAGAATCGGCCAACATTTTCTGAGATTTACGCCAAGCTGCATTTGGAGATAACTGATCCACGAGTTCGTTCGCCAGCCCAGATGGACAACGGCTACGAAGTGGTGGGCAGAGAATGCTTAGAACATGTTATAAAGACGGTGTTTCAGCCGATCGGAAGGACGTCTCCAAGGAGTTGACATCAAAGAGAATATGCTTGTCATTTCGCACCATTCTTGTCACACTATCTTGTGTATAAACTTATCAATGTTTAACGTACTTTAGTACAGGACTCACTTCGCTCTCAAGGGAGATGTGCCCAGTGGTTTCCGGTAGAAAACCTCCCTGGTTAGTCAGTACTCATTGGACAGCTTTCCTGGACAACCGGCCTCAAGGCTAACTTGACCTAGGTAACATCCGCTTAAATCAAACATGTCTCCAGTTTCCTTTTTCAATAGCGACTAAAGAAAATGTACATTTTCCCAAAAAAAGCGGACGTGAAAAGCTCGCTGTAAACAGATTGCTCATCGTGATTGTGCTTACTGATCATACATCACAGTTAAGGCGCTTGCCTTGAGCTTTACATATCATAGTAATCCAAAGATCAGAGAAGCCAATATATTATCATTAAGGCATATCCCGGTGAGTCCAAGTGTCAAGATTGATGTGTTTTCAGTTCTGAACTTTGACAAAGTCTTACCACATGCACCAAAGCCACGCTCTTTCCAGCTGGTGGTGTCATTCCCTTCAGTACAATCAGTCTTCTGATTTAAAATATCTCATTTTCTAACGTTATCCTTATTACAACCTATAACGCAGAGATTGAACAGCGTGTAGGCTTTCTTAGGCCCATATTTCTCCTTGAAAAAGGGTATAGTTGATCCCTACAACGAGGTCAAACCCATTGTGATCTCCTATGACCCATGCATCGTGCTTTATCAGCTCCTTCTAAGATAGTCTTCCTACGTGCCTATTTCCGTGATGTTTCAGAAGGCATTCGTTCGATAACATTCCACACGTATGCAACCTTCTTAGTTCATTGTCACCATCCTTCGTTCTTCCGTTCGACATCATTCTCTGGTCCAACTTTTCCATCGACTGACACGACTTTCAAAAACGGAACCCATCACCGCTCCCCTCCCCCGCCGACCAAAGACCGGATCGCCCGGGAGATGCGTAACTATCTCGCGCCACATTCTCTGGCAATACCAAAGGGCCTCAGAGCGGCGCCGCCTTCGCGCGTGACAAACGCGACTGTTCGCGGGCGACGTCCTCACCGGCTGCGGCCGAGCAGCGGCGGCGTGTGTCCTTTCGCCGTTTGTTTCTGTAGTGCCGCGCGCTTAGAATTTCCGCTGCCAGTTCAGTGATCCCTTTTGCAGAGCCGATCGAAATCTCCGTAGTGGCATTCCATCATGGAGCACAAGCCATCCACGGCCTCCCTCAAGAAGGCGAAGGCTAACGAACGATTCCTCTTCACTGTAAGTTCTCCCGATGTTCTCAATTGATAGTTAACATGTTAAATCTTCAGAACCAGGATTCCTTCGAGGATAGCATCCACCACTACGAGGAGGAGAAGAAGAAGGAGCGGCCGTTTCCTATCCAGCCAAAGGGCATTCTGCATACGTTCCATATCGTTGACGGTAGGTCCTTTGTACTTTAAAACGATGGAATGCGCGGCATGCGAGAATGTTTTGTCTGCCAGATATAAAAAAATGTCAAAACATAAACCAAGAAAGGAGAGGGAGAGGGGGTGGGGAGGGGGCAGACGGTAAAGTGCACTTTCAGCGGCAGTAAAGGGCGCAAAGTGCACAACAGAGTACTGTCGGAAAATAGATTTTCCCGCCATTTTGAGACACACTGGAGGTTCTTCCAGAGATCAATCATCAGAAATCATCAAAAGTCATAATCTAGAACTATTTTAAGGCAAATAGCTGCACATTGTCTTATTAGATAGGTCGTTATAGTATACATAGTGTCTTATCTAACTGTTTATCCTTAAACGATCTACCTTACTTCTCTTTGAGAATCTAGGCCAGCAGTAGAAGCTCACCTTTCGGCAAGGAGCTAGTGTTGAATAACCATATTGCTGTTTTCTCGGCTACTGAATAAGCCTAATCAATGCTAAACCTTCATCTGCACGACCCATATCAAAAACCAGTGCGGGTGCAGCCAGAGATTGAAAAACAAGCCTGGCAGTAAATAGCAGATCTACTTCCTGCGTCGTGTTGTTTGCCCTCCCCTCAACAAGCCCGCTGCGAGTCCGATCTCTTCTGGCACCATCTGTTTTTTACGATCGATCCGCACGTAGTCGTGGATACGCTCTGTTTGTGTTCGTTTGGTGACAAAGGGATGAGAAAGATGGAAGATCGGTACATCCGCCCCTAAGGTTTTCGTCCAGGAAGCAGGAAGAAGATCCAGTTTTCTTTGGTCATCAATGAGCGCTAGCCCTAGCACTAACCGATGAAAATTGCACTCATATATCGTAATAAAGAGGATCTCCGAGAGATCGATTAACTAGGTGGGAGATAATGACACCGCAGAAGACAAACACCAAAAGACTGCATTTATGGGCTGGCCTCCCTGAAGGTTTCCCAAATTCTGACTCTCGATCGATAACACCTCCAGTAGAACGAACACTCAAATCGATCAGTTTGAAAGGCAAGCGCCTTCTGCATTGATTTGCACACAGTCGGCGCATTGCTCTTTTTCACGGCGGCATTCACATTCATTGTTCGAGAGGGGGATGCCGGGAGAGGTGTACAGCCGCAACAGCCGGGGGATAATGAGTTTATTCTCTGGCCGGGGCCGATTTTAACTCCTGGGGATAAGCAAACGTTTCCGGGCCTCGTCTCATGAGTGATTTGTTTGCTCACGTGGCCTATTTGCTCTTAAAAAAAGGCTTTTATGTTGTTTACCGAAGCGATCAGCAATGCCAAATATTTCAAAAACATGGCGCGTTCTCTGCTCCTACGCGAAACACAAGTGTACAAAGCATCTCTTGGATTCTTATTTAGTCATACTCAGATTCGCAGCCATGGTTTTAGAAGGTTTCGAGGGATAACATAACATCTCCTAGAAGAAACACCATAAGACTTATATTGTTTTATATATTGGTTTAGCAGTATGAACTTCCTAAATCAACCTCAAAGCTCGCATTTGCTTCTGAGTGATACCTTAAATCATTGGAACCTCGCACATAAAAAGTTATCTCGCAGGATCCACAAAGAAGATCGATCAACGTGTGCTCCAATTCAGTGTCCCTTCGTTTTGCACGTCTCGGTGACACTTATTTGCGCAATGCAGAGATCAACTACCCCTAAACGGGTTCCACTTCCGATGAAAACCGTTTTGAAATTGTGATGGATGGGTTTGTTTTCAGCGGAAGACGAAGTGAAGGAACTCCACGTCCACTTCAACTACAACTTCTCGGACGACATGCTCGTCGACATAGCCAAGTTCTTTCGTATGGGCGTGAACAAGGAGCACCAGCAAGGGGACGTTTTCCGCCTGTTCGACATCTGCCAGTCCGTCTTCTTGAACATGAACGAGACCTACGGACCGGCCTGGGTCTGTTGTTCCGGCGACAACGTCGACACGTTCAACAGGTGCTACCACATGGAGTACTTTGCCTACTTGACGCTCGACGGCCAGGAGTTTACAGTGTACAGGAAGCGCACCCGGTGCTCGATCATGTGATTCTCTTTTCCATCCTTAAGTTCGATAACGCGTACGTCTCAGCACACCCCTGAGACTTTGTACAGTGCATTTTCCTTTTCTTTGGTTACTGATGCTTTACTAAATGTGATTGAAGCAGATTTGTGCACTGCACTGACATGATTTTCGAGAACCAGGTAGAACTCGCATTGTATTCTCAAGAAATATGTACTCCCTGAGAAGCTACTAGAAATATTCTAGCAAAAATCAACAGAAACCAAATTCGAACTGGTTTCAGAGCAGGATACAGTATTGTGGGAGGGTAACACGTAATACGCTTGGTAGAAAGGCGGTTACGCTGAAATCCTGATGTTTTGAATAGGTGATGGGCACGACGCCGAAAACACGGCGCTGAAAGATATGACGCCACTTGGCTTCAGCGAAGCTCTTTTGGCTCTGACAAACCTCGCCTACAGTACCGCTGGAGTTAGTGTGGTAATTCGGCGTCGAGTCTTTTGGCGTCGTGTTTTCGTCGTCGGGTCCTTGCGTCGTTTTAAATAGGATGTTGAGGACAGTGATTCTGCGAATATGTGTAGAACAACTAATCAAGAAGTCTTTATATACTCTTTAGCAGATTTCTTACGTCAAGTAGATTTCCAGTGATGCCTTATCGGATTGGATCAACCGATTAGTTGTGCCAGATCCTAGAGGAAATCAATTTCTGTTAGCCCTCTTGCTATCACCGATGTTCACGATGTGTGACATTCATTCAAAAACAACAACGTGAAAATAGCGGAACAATCCTAGTAAATGAACGGGTCGTCTCCATTTCCTAGTCCAGGAACAGGTCCCACTTTGGCAACTCCACTTGTTTTCCACTCCTGCAACAACAGTTACGCTCATTCGTTTGTCGAACAAGAACAAATTATCAGTTTCACCCGATACTGAACACAAAAAAGGGCACACATACAAGTAAATAGTGGTTATTTGGCGAAAAAAGGTTGTGGGACCTGTTTACTCACATCATGCCTTGCACTGTTGGACTCCAATGGTCGCTACTATATAAATGAAACTCAAAAACAGTTTTCTTTGTCGAAAATGAATCTCCATCCTGTCGTTCTACTTCTGGTTGCGCTTCTCGTTTCCGTAGTCTCTGTAGTTCCCGCAGCGAACTTCAAGAATGAGACCATCCCTGCTGGAAACATCACTGCTGTGGTTAACGGCACCGAGCACGGAATAGAGTAAGCAACGAGTGAGTTATCCCCTTCTTCAGAACCATGATGCAGCAAACGCGGCCTCAAGATTAGATGCATCCTGTTCTTTGGGTGCTACATCAAACGACATCACGGCTACGGATATGGTTACGGATATGGATATGGATATGGCTACGGATACGGCTATGGATACGGTTATGGATACGGTTATGGGTATGGTTATGGCTACGGTTATGGCTACGGCTACGGTTATGGCTATGGATATGGTTATGGCTACGGATATTACGGAAGGAAGCGAAGGGATTTGACTGCCGTGCTATTAGGCCAAAAAACGTAGAACCCTGACTCGCCCCACGAATGTCCATACGCCCCACGAATGCTGAATGTTCCAGATTTCTAACCATTGTATTGATGACGAGTTCGATTGTATGTCGAGCAAGTAAATTGTTGTTTCATCACGTTTAACTCTTAAAAAGTTCATCATTTTTGCACAAATAACAGGCTCAAGAAGGACATTTTTTCTAGCAAAATCAAAAATCTACGTTATCTGTAAGTCCAAACCCGAGAAATCCTTTCTGCTGCGTGTTGTCCTCATAGTTTACTCGTAATAAAAGTTACTAACAAGAATCATTTTTGTTAAAGCTGCGTCTTTGTCGGTGCTTCTAGGCTGATAAGAGTCTTCTTGCTCTCTTCAACTTTACAGTGCTGGCCACCTCAAGAAATAAATATCTTTCCTTTGTACGTACCCTGCTTATTAAAAATCGCTCTCCACTACTTTCCCCTCGCGTCCTTTTGGTGACTCATCACAACACACCCAAACGCGCTACGTAGTGACGTCACTCGGGTCGCGGCTAGCTGTTGCACCCAATTGTGCAATAATGTAACCGCAGCGTTTTCTTGGGCTGGAACAATCCCTACCAATCCGAACTTCATCCAGCGGTCGTTTCTCCGCACCATGGATACTTTCGACCCTAGCCTTGCCCACTTTTGTGCCATCACTCGCGCTGAGCACCCTATCGCTGCGGTTTATCTCAAGGAGAACAATGGCGACTTAAACGTATGTGAGTGAGCGGTTCTCCCGTATAATCAAAATTTAAGAAAGCGCTATGCGATTTTTACGCCATGGAAAGGGCAACCTATGTCAACGCGGCAGCGTTTAAAGAAGTAAGTTATTAAAGGGTTTTTATTCCTAAGATAAACACAAGATTCACGACATAAAAGTTGTTTAACTCCAATAAGTCCATATCAACTGTTTGGCAGGAAGACTCAACTACTTCACCTTGGCTTCACATCAAGTATTTCAGGCAAAACTCCATTTCACACCGCCGGTCACTCCTAGATTCTCCACTCCCTTCATCGATATACCACAAGCACTTCTGGAAGAGCTTCACTCGAGGATTGGAAAAATGCTAAAGTCATCTCTACCTGAGCCTTTTCATTCCTTCCTGACGCCACGAGTTCGCATTCTAATTTACTACAGGTACTGACAACTATTCAAGGTTTCTGTTAACACGTTTGTTCAGCGCGGTGACCAGAGAAACGAGCCTCTTCCGAATCGCTCGGAAATTCGGAATTTCCCATCAGTTCGTGCTGCCCATTGTCATGGAAGTGGCCAACGCCATTAACCAGGTTTACTCCCTTGCTCCTCCGACGAAGGAAGACTTCCGAGGGAGTGCGGACCGATTTATGAAGCGGACCGGGTTTCCACACGTCGCTGCCACCTTAGCGAGGCTCCAGTGGGACTTTGTCGTCGTCCTGGACGCCGAGCAAAGGATTATCTGGTACATAAAAAAGACGGTGGGTGCTTTTATCCACTTCTATCCACCGTTATCCATACAGTTAGGAACTAAATCTATGTATATTTAGCTGGAGAACGCCATCAATGATCTGCGTCCTCTCCTTCCCGACTCCGCGAAGTTTGAGCGAGCCACTCTCAATTTTCGGTTTATCACCACAGAAGCAATCTCTCCGAGGTTTGAAGTTTACACACCTTACTGTGATTACTCCTTATACGGACGGAACAATATGGGTGTGCGTGAACGTGCCTATAACGCCGTTCTTAAGAGGTAACTCTTCACAACTACGGAATGAGAGGTAGAATATATAGCGACACAAGCAGGCGATGATGCGGAATCCCTTATGGAATCTCTTTCAGAGTGATGATGAACGAGTACAAGACGATCCGAGACCTGCAGGCGATTTTCCATCTCGATTTCCGAAAATACAACAACAACATAAGGGATCAGCTACTTCTAAGCTGTGTCCACCTCTTTAATATTATAAGAAGCGCGCCAAAGTGCAGACCTGTCTTCGCGCTGAAGGCGCCAATGTACCATCCTCAGGGCGTAGTATATGTCCATAA
This sequence comes from Steinernema khuongi, assembly GCA_016648015.1. Taxonomy (NCBI): domain Eukaryota; kingdom Metazoa; phylum Nematoda; class Chromadorea; order Rhabditida; family Steinernematidae; genus Steinernema; species Steinernema khuongi. The sequence goes on along the minus strand of JADLIF010001084.1, from coordinate 14,264 downwards.
TGTACAGGATCGCGAAATGGACATCGTTGCCGATTATCTACTCAAGAAGTCTTGCAAATGAGTTATTGTCGAGTTGTTGTTAGAAAGTTATAGTTAGAAACGTGTGTATAAATGATCTGACTGTTTCTTACGGGGTTCCTCAGCCGAGACGTTGGATATAAAGTCCCACTACGCCGGCCTCTCCACTATTCATAAAGCCCCGCTCCTCCAGCTGACAATAACCTCCTTCATCATCCTATAAGAGTACACATTGACAGCTAACAAAGCACTCCTTTTTTCAGAACTAAGATCTTACAAAGTGATATTGTAAGTGAAATAAAATGGAAAATTTTAATCTTCAAATCATTTATTCCGGCAATTACATTGGGAACGCCTTGCACTGCTTCTCCACGACATACATCGGGTCTCCCTCATCACAATAAAAGTACTTCGTGAACATTGGCATCTGACGCACAAAGGCGTTAAGACGAATTGGATCTCTTGGATGTGGATTATTCTGCCTCGACAGAAAAACTTCGAAATCACTGCCGTTACTATTTCCACAGGTATACGCCATCGCACTTATGAAGTACCACTGGTAGTCGTTGAACTTACTGCGACTGTAGGAGGACTTGAAGGACATGCGGCTTTTGAACACTGATTTCCCTAGGGCAGTGAGCGCAATCCTTCCTCCTTCCAAATCTGCAAATCCTTCGTTCATCTTTGTAGCGCCATCTGGGAAGAAGAGCGTCCCGTTAGGGGCTGTAGCGGGAAACGAGCTGTAGTAGTCTTTGTAGCATTGGATAGCCTCCTTGTACTCCTTTAGCTTGTGGAGTTCGTTGGCTGTTTTGTCACCGCCGGACTTCAATTTTGGATCTAATGTGTGGAACAGTTCGTGGGCGAGAGTATGGCCGAGAAGTCCGAAGCGGAACCCGAGCGGAAAATCCTCATTTGCCGAAGCGGCAAAAGAAGGAAGAATGAACTGAAAGGGTTACTGTAGTTTCCGGAAAAGTGGACGACATACCAATCTGTCAACCATATTCAAGGCGTTGGGGATGTAGATCTTATCGTGCCAATAGCCGACTTCCAGAGTGTCAACGTACTTGTCGGTTTTACCGTATTTGTACTGATACCTGCGCAAGGTCAAGGGGCTAATCTGGTCTGCTGAGAGGAGACATTTGATATCGCAGCTCTCACTGAAACTCGTATATGAATTTTCTAACTCTTTCCTTTCTAGATCTCCTCACTCCTATCTTGACTCGCTGATCATTGCTACTCAGGAGTCCGTAGGCTCCTCTGATGTGACTACACGTCGGCTAACTTACTTTTTGAATTTCAGCCTCAGCTTCGGCTCTTCCTCCTTGAATACCGCCACAAAGAAGGCGATCGCTTCGTTCACATTATCTATGTTCTTGGAAGCCTTTGAGAGATAGAGAGTTGGTTTCACATCATATATTGATTTGATAACTTTCTGCCTCTTATCTTCGGGAATCCACGTTTGCCTCTAGCAACAAAGGGTTATAACGTGTCCGTTTCTTGACCTCAGATTGGATACCTTCAGTTGATCCACGGTCTCGTTGACCAAGGCTTCATAAAAGGACTTGAATTGCACTTCCAATTCCTCGGAAAGAAGAAGACCACGCTCAATCCCAAACTTTAGCGCCAAAAGGTTCAGGTACTGGACGTGGAAGTTTTTGAACCTTTCTGGGCCAAAGATCTGGGCATCGATTTCTTCCTGAACAACTTCGCCTATATGGTCCATGACGGCGCGGACTGCCTACCTTCTGTTCTTGCGTGAACTCCTCCACGTCATCCACTACGTATTTGGTGTTGATTGTGAGTGTGCTTAAGTCCAGCAGGTTTTCTTTATCACTGACACTCTTGAATCCATGTGCGATTCCCTTGATAAAGCCAGGGCAATCCTTGTAGAGGCACTCGATGACGATGTAGTTATCCCCGCTCGGGAGACGCACCGCTTTCTCGTCCGTGAACGAGAGTCGACCGCGGACCGGATCGTACGTATTTGAGAATCTCCCCGTCCATCCAACGGCTTCTTGTCCAATCTTCTGACCCTTCAGGAAGAGCGACCGATTGCGAGCGTCGCGGAAGTAGATGTCGCGGATGTAGTCGGCGATGGGGTCGGAGTAGTTCTTGAAACCGTCCAGCACCGCGTTGATGTACATCTTCTTGCGGTGGTACATGTACGTGCCATTTTTGTTTCCTTCGGGGTTGCACACGAACGTGTAGAAGTCCTCGCATGGGCTGACGGTCTTCGAGAACTCGTGGTCGAGCTCGAAGTGGGTGCTGGCCATGGCGACGGGTAGGATTAGAAGAAGGAGTACGCCACGCATCTTGGCGTGAGAACACGATGGCAAAGGACTTTGGCGCTGGGCTTTTGTAGGGCGAAAGGCGCGCTAGACGGAATTAATGCGGCATTTTAGGAGACATTCAATGGATGTCTGCTTGGCGCTTGAAACAATTTGCTTAAAGCCACCCACAGTTTTCTATTGATTTCTGATCTCGTGGCAAGAATCGTAGGTGGACGATACGCTACACATACGTTGGGTGGTTTATCAGTATTCAACGCTCCCTTGGTGAAAAGTGTTCGCAATCGAGCTGTTCTTTCAACTCGCCAGGCTATTCTTTAACTTGTCCTTCTTTATCGCACCTTAATGTACAAGGTACCATGTCGACTTCGTCGCATAAGTGAATGTGGTCTGTTAAGGTGCTTGTAAAGACATGGAGGCAGAGTAACGGCGACAAGTTCGCGATGGCCTTAGAAAGGCACTGCCATATATATACCGCACCGATGTGTACCATCTGGAGGACCATCATCATTTATTTCCGATTAATGATTTGCATGAGGATCCGATAATACTCATCCATTCTTCTAACACCGCTCTTCGTGCTTAACTTTACCGTGTTTTGGATCTTAGCTTCTTTAGGATGACATCGCTCCATCTCAGTCGGGAGTCTTCCGTGTGCTTTTATCGCTGGCGAACTCCATCCCACGACTTCATTGTTAGCTAGTCTCCATGAGTACTTCAATTTCCGTTGGTTGCCTGCCATCACAATGTCCGTGACCTCCGAGGGGTTGACTTGGGATACGATACACACAAAAGAACGGGTAAAACACATCGAACCGTCATTCATGGAATTCGTCAATTAATACGAATAAATGTTAAAGGCCACAATTAAAACGAAGCATAAATTACACTATTTTGGTACATTCATTCAGAAGGGAACGCTTTGCACTGCTTCTCCACGACGTACATCGGGTCTCCCGGCCTGCACTTGAACGTGCGTGAGAACTCGCCCAACTGACGAACAAAGGCGTTAAGACGAATCGAAGATCTTGGGTGAGGATCTTTGCTTTTTGACATCAGCTTTTTAAAATCGCTTTTGTCCGTGCAGCTGAATGCCATCGCACTTATAAAGTACCACTCGTAGTCGTTGTAGGCGCTGTAACTGTAGGAGGATTTGAAAAACGCGCGGCTGCTGAACAGCGACTTCTGAAGAGCCTTAAGCGCGATCCTCCCTCCTTCCACATCGGCAAATCCTTCGTTCTTCTTGTTGGTTCCATCTGGGAAGAAGAGCGTCCCGTTAGGGGCTCTAACAGGGAATGAGCCGTAGTAGTCCTCATAGCATTTGACAGCCTCTTCATATTCCATCAGTCCGTGGAGTTCGTTGGCCGTTTTGCCACCGCCGGACTTCCATTTCGGATCTAGTGTGTGCAACAGCTCGTGGGCGAGAGTCTGACCAAGAAATCCGAACCGGAACCCAAGCGGAAGATCGTCATTGGCCGAGACGGCCAAGGAAGGAAGAATAAACTGAAGAATTACTCTGATCGTTAGCAAATCGGCCAAACTTACAAGTTTATCGATCGTGCTGTAGGCGTTGGGAATGTAGATTTCCCTCTGCTCGAAAATATCAACATACTTGTCAGTTTTACCGTATTTATTCCGGTACTTGCGCATGGTATTGCGGACGAAATCGTTAGCTAAGAGGCATTTTCTGCTGCAGGCCTCACTGAAAAAACTCTTTTATTCATTCTCCATTTCGCGGCACACAATTTGTCCCGATACCTTCTGGCTGCAAAAATAAAGAAAATCTCCTGTACTTTGTTTTTCCATCTTGTAGCAGTATCCCTCAGCTAGCTCTTTACAAGAATACTTACTCTTTGAATTTGAGCCTCAGCTTCGACTCTTCCTTCTCAAATTCAGCCACGAAGAAGGCGATTGCTTCATTCACATTAACTATGTTCTTGGAAGCCTTCGAGAGAAAGATATGTTGTTCCACGTCATATACTGACTTAATCACTCGCTGTTTCACTTCTTCGGGAATCCAAGTTTGTTTCTGAAGAATAACCGGGTATCCATTACTTGGACATAAAACAGTATACCTTTAAGAGGGCCACGGTCTCCTCTACCAAAGCCACAGAATATGATTTGTATTGTTGTTCCAGTTCCTTGGAAAGAAGAAGGTTACGCTCAATCCCGAACTTTACTGCCAAAAGGTTCAGGTAAGGGGCGTTAAAATTAGGCTTTTCCTTGCCAAAGATCTTGGCATCGATTTCATCCTGAACAACCTCGCTTACGTAATACAGAATGACGCGCAGACCGCCTACCTTCTGTTCTTGCGTGAACTCCTCCACGTCGTCCACTACGTATTTGGCGTTGATCGTGAGGGTCTCCAAGTCCAGCAGGTCTTCTTTATCACTGGCACTCTTGAATCCATGTACGATTCCCTTGATAAAGCCAGGGCAATCCTTGTAGAGGCACTCGATGACGATGTAGTTATCCCCGCTCGGGAGACGCACCGCTTTCTCGTCCGTGAACGAGAGTCGACTGTGTGCCGGATCGTACGTATTTGAGAATCTACCCGTCCATCCAACGGCTTCTTGTCCAATCTTCTGACCCTTCAGGAAGAGCGACCGATTGCGAGCGTCGCGGAAGTAGATGTCGCGCATGTAGTCGGCGATGGGGTCGGAGTAGTTCTTGAAACCGTCCAGCACCGCGTTGATGTACATCTTCTTGCGGTGGTACATGTACGTGCCATTCTTGTTTCCTTCGGGGTTGCACACGAACGTGTAGAAGTCCTCGCATGGGCTGACGGTCTTGGAGAACTCGTGGTCGAGCTCGAAGTGGGTGCTGGCCGTGGCGGTTGAAAAGAGGAGAAGAAGGACTGCCCCATGCATCTTGGCATTCGAACAAGATGGAAGAGTCTGCTGACGTTGGCCTTTTGTATGGGGCGAAAACGCGGTAGACGGAATTAATGCAGTGTTTTAACAGCATTCAGTAGATGCGTCCTTTTTGGAGCTTGAAACGAATTATGCAGTTTACAGTATAGCTATTATATTGATTTTTGATTCCATACATGTATTCCGTGCTTCATATTTTGACGTGCCTATAGGGGGATCCAACATATGTCATGAGCTGTGCCACCCTCATCGGCAGTTAACCAAGCGCCCTACATGTCATAGAACAACACGCCCGAGGGAAAGACATGCTTGCCATTCCATCGAGAGTCTTGTAATCTGGCTCACTAGTTTTACCTTTATGTACTACTTTCACTGCTTAAGGTTTATAAATCTTTTATTCAAATGCAGCATGTAATCAACGGGAACACTTCACACGTGTACTTATTCAAGCGCACTAAGGTGTCACAACTGAATGTGGTTGCTGAGGATAATGTTTTGGTTACCTCTACAGCCTTTATCCACTTGATCATCGACTCCTCCAGCACCCAGTCATTCAGCAGCTTCACTCAACAATCAGTCCACCTCTTGGCGTGATTCGACAAGCACATATTCGACGGTAAAAGAAGTCCAAAGGTCGCTTCGTTATATTCCAGCGGGAAAGCGTGCCTTTCACACGAGAGCGCTCCCTCGGGCAGAAGAGCGACCTTCAAACCGTTGCTCGAAGATCGATGGCGTGATCGTCGTGCATGGTCGCCAGCACTGCAGTGGAGTCCGTTCCTTCCTCTTTCATCCCATACTTCGCTTGTTTCTCTTGTTTCTGTGTTGCGCGCTGCTTGGAAATTTCGCGCATATTATCTGCCGCATTCTTCGGGCCGTCGTGTGTGGCGGTGACGCGAAAGACGTTCTTATGGCCCCTATTTCAGATATCGATTTCTCCGAAGTGAGAAGCGTCACCGAAGATGCCGACCATCGAAGTCCCTGTAAGTTTATTTATGTTCAACAATCGTTCTCGCAAATCTCCAATTTGATGGAATTGAGCTTCGTGAACTTCGTCTGCCTTTTCCTGTTTTTTTTTGCTGTAGGATGTACACTTCGTATGTTAAGAGCTGCTTCTCAGCGAAGTTCAATAGATCTGGCCTGCGCTGGGTAGATTTCCTTGCTCCAACTTACATATCTTTCCAATTGTTAAAATTATCTATTTTTATTAAGCCTGTTTCTGTGTAAATTTCTGAATGTTCACTTTCATCCGCAATTACCAACGTATCAAGCTTCTGTGAACCTAGCGGGGTGAACCTTGCCCCTTTTTAATTTCTGTTCCTTCTCTTCTATGCCTTCTCATCGGGAATCATGCTCATTCCAGGAGGTGTACATCGTCTCCGCTGTGCGCACTCCGATCGCCACATTCCGCGGCTCCTTCGCCTCGCTCTCCTCCGTGGATCTCGGCCACATCGCCGTGTCCGAAGCTCTGAACCGCTCCGGAGTGAAACCAGAAAACGTCGATGAGACTATCGTGGGAAGTGTGCTCACCGCCAATAATGGACAGAACGTCGCGCGCCAAATCGCCATCAAGTCGGGTAAGAAGTGCTCTTCTCTCTCCTGTTAAACCGAACTTTCAGGAATCCCGACGACTTCTCTCGCTTTTACCATCAACAAAGTATGCTCCTCGGGGCTGAAGGCCGTCATGCTCGCCTCGCAGTCGATCCAGCTCGGCGTGCGCCAAGTAGCTGTCGCCGCAGGGACCGAAAGCATGACACAAACGCCGTTCTACATGCCTCGCACTGAACTCGTGTATGGCGATGTGAAGATGACCGATGGAATCCAAAAGGACGGACTGACGGACGCCATGCTGGGACAGGCTATGGGCATCTGTGCCGAGAAGACCGTCAAGGACTACAAGCTGACGAGAGAGGAGCAGGACAAGTACGCGATCCAGAGCTACCATCGCGCTGCCGAAGCATGGAAGTCCGGGGCGTTCAAGGAGGAGGTTGTCCCCGTCACTGTGAAGCAACGTCGAGGCGCCGACGTCGTTGTCTCCGAAGACGAGGAGTACAAGAAGCTCGTGGAGGCGAAGGTTCCCTCTTTGAGGCCCGCTTTCATTAGCGATGGAACTGGAACCATCACCGCTGCCAACGCTTCCTCGATCAACGATGGAGCCGCCGCCTTGGTCCTCGCATCCGAGGGATACTTGAAGGAGAACGGAGCCGTGAAGCCTCTCGCCAAGATCGTTGGATTCGCCGAAGCTGGTGGCGACCCAGTGGATTTCACGATCGCGCCGGTTGCAGCCGTCCAGAATCTTCTTAAGAAGACCGGGATTTCGAAGGAGCAGGTCACCAAGTGGGAGGTGAACGAAGCGTTCGCCGTCACCATACTCAGCTTCATCCGCGATCTCCAGCTTGACGCTGAGAAGGTCAATGTTCGTGGTGGCGCCATTGCTCTTGGACATCCCATTGGGTAAGCGCGATCCTTCCAGTTATCTTCTAAGAGAGTGTTTCAGAATGTCCGGGGCGAGAATCGTTGTAACACTGCTGCATCAGCTCAAGCAGGGCGAATTCGGAGTGGCCGCGATCTGCAACGGAGGCGGTGAAGCGACGGCCGTGCTGATCCAGCGGTGCTAGAGGGGAAAGTTTCATGAGCGGGTCTCGTTCACTTTTAAGGATTCCTATGATGTGATAAACTATTATGATAAACTATTCTTACCTTGTAACCGGAGTATATAAGAGTGCATATCGGAAAATGGCTTTCAGATTCGAGATAACTCATGGGAAGAGATTTGCGAGCCGAGGAGAAGCTTTTTCAGGATGGTCACTGTTCACCTTTTGCTGACTTTTCCACGTCGGGCAGCAAAGTAGGATCCCAGTGAAGTGACCCGCTGAATGGACTCAGTGAGCAAACTCTTTGATTAAAAAAATAGGTGTCACTCGATGACACATCCGCTCGTGAGGGCGTTGAGATGACTCAGAATTCAAACTTTGCTTGTCAGAAGGAAGTGACGTCACATCGCTTATCTGTTAATCCCTTTTCTCTCACAAGTATGTTAGACCTCGGACTGCAGAGAAAAGGCTCTAAAGGACTCGCGACCGATCAGAGCTAGATATCCTGAGGTACGAGCACTATAAAGAATGATAATTGGCCCAAGAAAAAAGGTCACTTGTCCATGGGCAAGAGCTTGGAGGACCAGAAAACCACTCAAAATGGGAACTTTGGTGCCAAAAAGTGAGCACCACCTCTAGTGACGATCGATAGGTGTACTGATCTCGTTATCAGATGAATCAGCCGCTTGTGTTTGCCCACTGTTGCGCGCACACCAGTCTTGGTTTCACGCCTTGCTTTACCTTGGTCTTGCCTTCTTTCACGATGGTCTGTCACGAGCACAACGTGTGTCTTGAGGCCTGTTTGTCCATTTTCTTTCCGGTAAGACCAATATCCGCTGAAAGCCCCTTACAAAGATTTCCCATTGCAGCCTATAGCCGTTTGGGTCCATCAAGGCGAGTGCTGCTCCCATGTCCTGGTCAACTGGCTTCTTAATATGCTGTCCTTCGGAATTCTGGGCATGGTGCACGCCGTCTGGTTCTGCTTTGCCCGTGAGGACGACTGTGTACTTTGTGGCGAGCACCATAACACCGTGGTCATCGTTGAACAGCATGTCCACCAACCGGCTATGAATCCTTGCCATGCCGACGGCCCACCACCACCCGTGCAAACCGTCAGGTCATACCCTAATATGGAGCCGGAAGGGTGCTACGATCAACCTCCACCGGCGTACAATGAAACTCCCTACACAAAACGCGGATGTGAGTGATATGTCAAGTGTGATATAAAGTGCAGTACTTGTAATTGGAATCAATGAAGGTCAATTACAACTGTGTCGCTTATACAAACCTAACAGCACATCATCTCGAGCATCGGTGGTTCAGTGGTAGAATGCTCGCCTGCCACGCGGGCGGCCCGGGTTCGATTCCCGGCCGATGCAAATCTTTTTCTGTCCTTGACAGTCCGTTTCATTCAACACCCATAATCTCTCTTGGCGATCGGTCACCGAACAAGAACAGAACTATTCACAAAGTCAGTGATGATCTATGGTGACAGCCATCAGAACTTTTAGTAATCAAATTGCATTAGTGATCATAGTAAAGGTGATTCATAGAATAAAAATGTTACATCTGTCCTATAATTTGCACATTTTCTTGCTGCTGAATGTTATGACAGCTAAAATCTTGAAATAAACATGTTTGTCTCGGAAATTCCAACGAATTCCCACCACCACGGGAAATTCCAACTGGGTAGCAGCAATCATCTGATCCTGATCAAACCTTCCCTTTATGTCCACAAATAAATTGGTCAGGGTTTCACCAACGAGAACAAATTTCTCGTCACCGTCTTACAAGTCGTTTAGATCGGCGGTCTACAAAAGCAGACACAGACATAGACCAGACAGGCATCGATCACAGCCATGCTCCTTCAAAAAAGTCGCCGTGATTCCATTCCAAATTACGAGACATACTACGTTTATTTGAGCTGAGCAGGACTGTAACGAATTCTTGTCACGTTGACTTATCTATATTAATCCTCGGAGCGAACTAAATGCTACGAAAATGTCACAATGTCAGGTCGACCCAGGTTGCCCTTTTAATCATCATAATGCATCGCTGTCGACTTTGAGCCGCACCAATACAAAGAGCTGTAATTCTTGCGGAAAAATCCTTTCAGCTGGATGCAGTGGTTCGGAATTTTAAGGAACGGACATTATTTGCATAGAACGATGATGCATTTTGGCGCCATTGGCTAGAGCACTCTGCCTTGTTTTCGTGTCGGTTGCACTTAAAAGCGTTCCCAGGCTTCGTGTTCATTGACAGACCAAAAATGTGTGTCTTTATGTCTAAGATCAGAGGTGCCACCCACGATTCAATAAACATTGCTTTCGGGTTAAAGGTTTTGTAAATTCGTAATTTATTATGTAGTCTAACCGTCGAAAAGAGATTCGTTTCCACCTTTATGATATTGAACACAATTTTAGCTCTTGCGAATAGTTTTGTTTGCACGTTCCCTATGTACTCTACTTGTTCAACGGACACCACAACTGAAAACTCACGAAAATCTTTATGATGCATGGTCCTTAGGAACAATTTGAAACCATTTTTTCGCTTACCTAACTTTGTTTTTTTTGTTGGATTTATTTGAAAAACGTTGTGTTTAAATTTATTGCATTTTAGCTAAGATTGCAAATGAGGCAAATTGCAAATGGTGCAAAATTTGTAGGATTTACTATATAGTAAAATAGATCTCTAGCATTTTTTTTTGATTAAATAACGACAGTTCCAAACCCTAATGTTTGTTCACTAGCCCCACGTTATATAAGCGTCAATATTTTCACAGCTACACCCTATTTTTAAAAAATGTTATGTCCTTTAGTAGACCAGTGTTGTTTGGCACCTGTGAAGTTAGTTGTGATGTCGAAGCACTTTGAATTTCGTCCACACACCCAGACAGTTTCATGATGTTTACAAGACTAAGGCTCCACAAACACTTCAGGAAATGTCATAATGGCAAGAATTGTCGCAGCTCTTTCCCATGTGGAAGAACTTTCCGTCCAAACTACCTAATAACAAACACAACCATGTTTTGATCATGTGCTTATATCGTCAGAGTAAGCACAAAATTAAAATACATGCTTTCACCGATATATACAGAATAATCACCTGTCGGAAGTTCCTTAAAGGTCATTTGCGTTATCTAGTCGCAGTTAGATCGGCTGGAAGCATAGGATTTTCCTGATATGAGTTACCGTAACCCAGAAACGGTTTCCTAACTGGGCAGTGTCACTTCTAAGTACGATGTTTTTCAGCAATAAAAAGCCGCAAAAGTCTCGTTTGGATCACAGTGTTGACAGTCACAATACACATTTGAGTGTCCTCTTCCATTTCGCTCAGACGGTGCTGTCTGCCAGACTTGCCCTTTGAAGCAATGTTTACCGGACGAGCGTAGTTCTAAGGTTTGTGTAAGGTAATTAAAGAGTTATAGTTTGTCTAGTAGTCTTGCTCAGCGATGTCCTACTGAAGACTCTCATAGTGGCACAGAACTATTAAACAATCTAATTTGTCAATGTCGCCCCCTTGGGGACTGTTGACTCACCAAAAGGAATGTGCTGTCGTCCTCTGGGCATTGTCGATATTTAAATGGATAAGGTTTTACTTCCATGCATTGTCCTCATCAAGGTTTCCAGATTACACCTGTCTTGGCGATCTATTTACCGAACCCGGAACCTACAGTATGGAACAGGTTCAGACGTTTCGGCTTGTCGAATTGCTCTGATACCATACTTTTACATGGATTTATATGGATTGTGTCCGAGAAGGCAACAGACGCTCTACGTATTGTGAAGGTCATAAAGCTAAGGAGTACACGGTCTATAATAACAAAGCAGTTTTACTTCAGACTTTACGGCTCAGTTCGCAACTTCCCTGTGCCAGTTGTTGTTATGCACGAGCCACAGTTAACCCAGGCCATGGTCAACCTACTGGACTGTAGCCTGTTCACCGTAGTACAGTTCCTTTACCTTTATTTCCTTGCTGAAGCCCCCTAAAGCGTCCTAAACAAGCGAATATCCTCGCAAGACGTCTGCGATCAGTGTCTGTCTGATACCGTACATCGACCTTCTAGCCGTCACTTCCTAGTACGTAGCCATCTTTACAGTGTCTGGGCTTGTTTGCTGCAAGAAGGACGCAAACAACATTCCTGAGTCTCAGACGCTTCGTGTCCGACAAACAGAATTGTTTGTGAATCCTTCTTTGCACTTTCGATGCACTCTCGCACCAGCCTGCACCAGTCACCCCTAATGTCCGCGGTTTTCTGTGGAATTTGACTTTCCGGAGCTCTAAATATGAAGAGGATGTGTTAGCTGATCGGCCAATTACGCTCTTTTTGGCTCATGGTTCCCGTGGCACAAAGCGCGCCTACATAAAGCGTCTCTTTTCGGCGGAACATGCTTCTTATCGGACGTCTACGATCTGCGACACTCACGAGCCCGACGTATCCTACCGTAGTCCGTCTGGCGCGGCGCCCAAGAACGCCGCCCGCCGACGTCTCTATTCGACCGAAGCGCGTGGATCAGTGCTTACGCCACCGCGTGCCAGGAACGGACGGATCTCTGGCCAAGCGCTTCCTTTTCACGGTCCACGCCCCACGTGTCTATGCATATGAGTGCACTTTGGGGACGTTCGAATTGAGGGATGCGCGTGTGTTTTTAAGTTTAGGGGCGTTCAAGTGCAGGCGTTCCCAAATGTGGGAGGTTCCACAGTATTTCGTTCTAAAAGTGGCCGCATTAGTTGGGGTTTGTTAAGACGTCGGTTGCTGGAGATGATTTCCTGGTCATACATACATATTTTATGCATATTTCCTGTATATCCTTGTACGTTATTGGCTTAAAAATTCTTTTTTTTTTGTCTTTTTCTGCTGTGCAACTATTGTCTGCCACTCTGGAATGTGTAGAAATTATGCAAAGCTTTTAGCACTGGTGAGATATGTTCGAAATTGCAAGAACAATCGCGTTCTTAAGTACTGTACACCTTTATTCCAAACCTTCTGCAGAACGATCTTTCCGATGTTGCGTCACACTGATTTTTGAATATTCATAAAATAGGCCTTAGTCAAAGCACTTTTGATCTTTACCCGATCGGCGTGGATTTTTTTATCGCGAAAGTGCATCGCGCTCATGATGAGCACTTGAAGCGTATGAGCACCGCGAATACAGTAAGACGCCCAAAGCTTGGATCGCGCACAGAGTGGTTTTTTTTCCTAAATGTGCTCATCTAACCTATTTTTAGCATTTCAAGTGTAGAAGCAGGAGCCTAATGCGAGCAAACGTTGTTAGAATGCCTATCGCTAATTCATCTTTTCATTGCTTTTCGCTCTTTCATCTTTCACCGACACTCAAGCCCGATCTGTCGCGCCACCACAAAACATCCATTGACACTGGAGCACATGGCTAATTCATTATTCATGCGATAGTGGAGTAGACTGAACGATAGACCGTGTGGTTATACACCCACAGATCGTATTAAATGCGTTAAAATATACGGTGAATCACAAAAGACGTTCAAAAATGGGGGAGGGTGTCCATCAGAGCTTACACGGTCGCCAGCAGGCCTGGGGGACCGTCGCCGACCTGGCTACCTCCCTGGACCCTACCCTGCGAAAAGGCCAAAAAATGTTTTTGTAAGTGGCATTATTAGGACAAACTATGGTGGTATGGGGTGTACTGGATGGACCTTAGCCTCCGAAAAATTGCTGATTTGGTGACCCCTCTCCCAGGCCTGATCGCTAGCCCTTGCGAACTTTGAACCAGTTAAGAACACCACCGACTACAACTACATAAGACTAGGCGTCGTTCAAAGAAACATATATCCATTCCTTCCAGAATGATAAGACAACTAAAGCGGATGCTACACATGAGTAGCGGCCTTCGCATACCTCAAAATAGCCCGGCCTACAGGTACACAACACTTATGTCGTTGCCGGAGATCTACAAGGGATGCGAAATCGAAGAGCTTCTAACTAAACAGAACCTAGAGAGTAAGCTGACTTTACATACTTTATAAAAATGACCTTTTTTAGCAAGACATGGAATGCATCTCCTTATATTGTCAGCATGTAAGAGGAAGGACGTTGATCTTCTGGAGATGATCTTGAGGAAGTACATAGCGGCATTGCTGGTCTCCAATTTGTGGTGTCACAAGGCCCAAAGAGGACAACGGAACCAAGATACACCGAGTTCTTCTTCGGAAAGGCAGTTGAAGAAGGCCCGGTTAGTTCAGTGCCAAGATACGTCGGTGTATTACCAACATCCCAACAGGTGGAACGAGAGCTACCCTTCCTTGGTGAGTTGCTTGTAGAAACGAACTCAGCGCTTTCCTTGCTAATGCATCTTGTGTACCCTAAGGTTCTATTTCTTTTACTCCTTTCTAGGGTTGGCACTCGACTCGACTCGAACTCGATTCGACTCGAACTAGTTCGAGATTTTGGAGTCGAGTCGAGTTCGAGTCGAGTTCGAGTTCGACGATTCGGAGTCGAGTCGAGTTCGAGTCGAGTT
>JADLIF010001083.1:0-20260 GCA_016648015.1 Steinernema khuongi | reverse complement strand
AATACGGTCATTTCCGGCCATCCGCTCACCTTTTCCTGAATTGCCTGAATATCGGACTTTGGTATACGGTAGGTGACACCCACCCCCCCATTTTCGGCGCTATAATCGGGACCGTGCGCATCTATGAACCTGGTGGCAGAGTTTCGGACGTCACGCTCTCCGTCGAGGACGTCAAGCGCAAACTGCTGTTCGGAGGGTTTCCCTGTTTATTTTGTGTGTTTTATGGCCGACAGTCGATTCATTTTTAGGGTCCGAGACAGGAGGTGCGATCCGAGTGGATAATAATGACATCAAGGAGGCGTAACAACGATGCAGAAGGGGGAACCAAAACTTTTAACCATTGGGAGGTCACTCTGATGCATTATTTAACGAACCAGTATCACTGAACTACCACTGTGTATTCATGTGCTGCATGCAGAACTGAACAGTACTTTTTTCCATTCGAAGCAAGACCTTTCGAGCCAACATTATTTTTTTAAATATTTTGACAGGAGACCCATTTGAGTTCAAGGGTTGAATGATCGTGATGCGAACAATGAACAATGAACGCCGAACACCTTCAGCCCACTTGAACCGTGAACTGATCTGGTTCACTTTGAATCCATCCGAGTCTTACACCGAACTTACAACTCACCGACAAAGTCAAACAGTGCAACAAAACTTCAGATGTCTTCTGTACAAACGCCTATGGTATCAATGGAAAGACAGAAAATGTGGACAAGGAAATACAAAATAATATTGACCCCGACGTGATTCGAACACGCAACCTTCTGATCTGGAGTCAGACGCGCTACCGTTGCGCCACGGAGTCATGTATGTGTAAACTGTCAATAAATATGTGCAAATGATCATACGTGAAGTAGATCAGTTAGATTTGGTTCAGACCAGATGTGGTTTTCTCGATTCGAAGTGACCTAGACCACAAACAACATTTTGGTGATCCGTAATGCAGATCTCTGAAATTCAAAATCGATAGATGTAGATACCGTACCTATCAAATTCTCTTCAATAGCGTTACGAAAACTGGGAGTTTCAAGGGGTTAACTTCTGACTTGGGGACAACAGGATCCTTTCTTCCGCCCTCAAGTTGTCCAGACCAAAAAAGACTCGGTTCCGGAACGAGCCTCGAGCCCTGATTCTGCTCTGCCGATCTAGACCAGGGCTGTGCATAGACTGCGGTATCCACACAAACCCACACATGGACACAAATCTCATTACAGACATTTTGAAAAAAATGTTTTCAAAGAATACGTCATATATCCTGAATTGTTTGAATGATTTGACCGCGGTATGAGCTATATCTATCCATTGTAGTTACCCCTAGTATGAATTGTACCGGACCCGCAAAAAAGCACTTGTTTCACTTCCACACAGGACCCTCATCCGAGGGAGTTGTTTTCAGACCCGGAAAAGGCGTATCAGACTGTGTTTCAGATTCCGTTTTTTTATAATTTTTGCAGCAGATTGTTGGAACATCGCTCATCCGTACTTCTGTTTGGTCTGCGTTTCTTCGTTCGCGAAATAAGGTACTTCACACTTCTCTCATGTGATGGTGTTTGGTGTCGTGGGCGCTGTTTTTGACCGCACAGGGAAATGCAGATAAATAATCCGTGAAGAGATCATCGTGAATGAGTCATAACGTCTCGATCTAACTGTGTCACCTAATTCTTTGGAAGCTCGTTCTTTTTGTTGTTTGCACGAACGAACATTCGAGTTTCGCAGTTGATGCCCGCATACAAACGCGCGCTTGTCAACAACGACTGTTAACGGCGTCTCAAGTTGCTTTATGCTGTTATTTACTTTGCTTACGTTTTTACAGTGCTTCAGATGAAATAGGCTGATGGCTGACAACCAAAGTATACAGAATGAGGAGCTCATCGCGCTGGAATCTATTTTCTGCTCTGGCGAGTTGAAGGTCAACAGGAAGGCAGCTTGGAATGTAACATAAGTCGCTTTCTCAGCTGATTGTCCACCGGGTATTTCAGGCTTGGCAGCCAATCGACGTCTCCATCAAGATCATTCCGACGGCGCACTCGAACACGTTTGTGTCGCTAGTGCTCCATGTTGTGTGTTCTGACGCCTATCCAGGAAGGTTAGACTGTTTTCGCCCGCCTCTTTATAACAATATCTTTTAGAAGCCCACAGTTAGCTCTAGAAGAAGTTGTAGGTCTTTCTGATTCAGCGTCAGCAGAACTGTTAAGACAGCTGGAAAGTAAATGTGAAGAATGTGCCCAAAATGTCCGCTTATTTATCACCTTGTTCAAATAGTGTTCATTTGTTTAGAGGGACCCAGTCATCACGGAATTATGCGCTTATGCGCGCGACTTTCTTTACACATACAATAAGAAAGGTCCGAGCGATTTCCACGAAAAGATGCTCCAAAACGAGCTGGAGAAAGAAACCGAGCAACAGGCAAATATATAGTCGTATCGCAATATAATATGTTAGATTATGATTCTAGAAGCAGAAAGCTATCAAGGAACAACAGGAGAAGGCCGAGATAGAGAAGGAAAATGCCCTCCGGCGAGAACGACTCAGCGCACAAAGGGCTGACAAAGAACGCAATGACTTGATGCAAAGTAGGAGCTTCTCAACGTCGAATGAGGAATGCAGTGAGAGCTATAAGGTCCGTGCCTTGGATGATTCTATTGTCACGATCTATAAGCGTAAGACGGAGACAGTGCCATACCGGAAGAGCAGTCACGGGTTGTGCACAGAGTGGGTCGGATACATCGGTGAGGTTGGTTTTCTCTCATGGTGTTTGCTTCGAAGAAGGTGTGTTTTTGCAGAATCAATCTGCATATGTGACAGAATGGCACTTTGAACACACCCTTGGTCGAGCACGAAGAACGCCTTCAGTGGATCTCACGAAATTCGAACGGGACCTGGAGGAGTTCGTAGCCAACATGCTGAGGAGGCTTCGAAGTTTAGACTCCATTGATCAGTCACTCTGTTCCTACCTCTTCGTACATCTAAACAAGCGTTCCAACACCGCTACAAACTTCAAATGCTCCCTCCTGATCGGTCAGACGATCGATTCGTCTCTTCGCCCTCTTGAATCTACCATCAATGAAGTCAGAGCAAAATCTGTATGGAAACACTATTATCTAGCTTCAATACACCCTTGTAGATCACTCTTCTCCCGGTTTTTGCGTCATCGGCGGTTTGTGCTCTGAAGTGGCTACACGACCAGCACCTCTATCACGGCTCAGTTGACAGATCCTCCGTGTGGTGGAATCGCGGCGACAATACCTTCAAAATATCCGACTTCTTTATTTTGTAAATCGAATTTCATTTATGCTCAGTACGTTATAAGTTTGCAGGCCTGCAGTCACGAAGTTGGCGAACGAGTTCGTTGAATTGACCTCGTCCGAGTCACGAAAAAGCGTGTCACCGACGAATGAAGCCAATGACAGCTTGAAGAATATCCAACAACGGGACATGTTTGCTATTGGCACCATTATGATGGACATGCGCAACAAGTCCTCTTCGGATTCCCGCAGTGCTACTGAGCTATGCCAGCAGTTCATTGAAATGTGCCAACATGGAGGTGCCAATACGGATCAGTTGCTCGATCATGAATACCTTAACCGCGGTATAGCTTCCATCATACTCAGCATAGAATTGCGATTTACTCTTAGGATTCTTTAACAACTTGCAAATGACAAAATCGACAATTTCGGATGATCCTGTTGGAACATACGAGCTCCAGAAGACCAGTCGACTAATGAGTGAGTGGGCGATGCGGAAACATCTCGGTGGTGGCGGTTTCGGCGACGTCATTTTGGCAAAGTTCGTTATAAATTACATCCGTGTTTTAAGATACATTGTTTAGGAATAAAGTTGACGGAAACGACTACGCCATAAAGAGAATTCGCCTAAACCCCCGAAGTGAAGCATTGAACCGCAAGATTACCCGTGAAGCGAAGCTCTTTTCGAGGCTGAATCACCCTAATATCGTACGCTACTACAATGCATGGATTGAAGACGTGTCGGTGGGCGAAGGAAATAGTTGCGGCGGAAGCATTTCAAGCAGAAAGGGCGCAACATCCGAGACGGATTCGGCAATGCTGAATAACAAGATGAACAGCGCCGAACAACGGGCGAAGATATTATCGTGTGAAACGACCTCAGAATGGACACCGAGCTTTAAGAAGGTCGAGGAAAGTCAGGAATTTTCAGAAGCGCAAACTGATGGCTACCCTGGTCAGATCCCATCTCTAGGCCGCTTTCACGTTGTGTTCTCTCCATTGCACGATGTTTCCTGTGGTTCAGAATTTGTAAGTTCTGCGTTTTGTCCGCCTTTGTATGTTAGACTCGTTATGGAAAAATTTTGAGTTTTCCAATCTATAGGAAAAACATCAGATTGCGGATTCCAAAATAGTCATTAATTTGTGTCATTACCATATGGAACCTTTTGCCTGTCCCACTTCATCTATCTAACCAAATTTACACCACCTTTTAGGACATTCTCTTCGAGGACTCGAACATCAATGGAGCCGGTGATCATTTGGTGATAGGTGATTTGGAAAGCAATGAGCAGACTGACTCGATGGTTCCTTCCAAGAAAAACGCTCCTCAGGTCCTATACATCCAGATGGAGTTTTGTCCTAAGTCGACGCTTCGGAATCTCATTAATACGGACAATCTTTGTCGGCAGCCGAAGAAGGTGTGGAGGATCTTCCGCGAGATACTCAATGGACTTCAGTACATCCACCACCAGGGAATGGTTCATCGGGACATTAAACCGGTATAAATGATCATTGCGTTTCCCCTAGAACCATCGTTTAGATGAACATTCTACTCGGCGTGAATGACCAGGTGAAGATAGGCGATTTCGGATTGGCTACGCGTGGAGACATAAAGAAACTACGCAATATACAGTCGGATGTCATTGTTTCCACATCTAGTGATGTGGAAACGATGACACGAGACGTTGGAACTCTGTTTTACATGGCACCCGAACTGGACAGTTCTACTCGCACCGGAGATTCCAATGAACCACGAGTTTCTGCTAAAGTGGACGTATATAGGTGCGGCAAATGTGCGTATATTCTATGGGTAAATATTTGTGATTTAGTACTGGGATTGTCCTCTTCGAGATGTTCTACACAGCGCTATCCGGAATGGAACGAGTTGATGTACTCAAACATCTCAGATCGGCGTTAATATTCCCAGAAGACTTCGGGTCAGATATGCCGAGAGAACATGCAATTCTTGCACAGAAGGTTGTCTCGTGGATGTTAGAAAGCGACCCTGAAAAAAGACCAACCGTCGATCAGATACTCGCCAGTGACGAGGTACCTTTGGTCGAAATTGAAGTGACGGATTTCCAGGTTTGACAGTTCCTTCTAACTTAAATTTACTGGAGTGTCTTTGTAGAAAATGTTCTCTCAAGTCATCAGAAACAAGCGTGGCCCGTTGCGGAAGTGGGCAATGAGGAACTTGTTTGAGGCCCAACCAAGCGCTGCCGAGAATTATCTTTATGATCATTCCATTTGCGTCGACATGGATAAAACTGTTGCAAGACAGAACCGCATTGAACTGCTGAAGGAAGAGCTCACTGATTGCTTTAAGCTCCACGCCTTTGTACCGCTAACAACGCCAAGTCTTATACCGTATAATCTCAACAGCACCAGCACTGGTCCGACGTCTCCCGTTAAGGCGATGGATGAGTCCGGCTTTGTCTTTACCCTTCCAGCCTGCCATCGAAGGAACTTTATTCGCTACTGCAATCGTGCTCAGATATACCGGTTCAAGAGGTATACATTTGGAAAGACCTTTCATCGGACGGATGGCAAGCACCTTTTTCACTTTCATCGATTCTAAAAGCAACCTTTAGGTGGTCTTCACCCAAACGAAAGGATCGTATGCGCCGTAGATGCAGTGGCACAAAGCAGCACCGTCGAGAATATGGCAGCCGAAGTGCTTAGTGTGACCACATCGGTGACTTCACATGTATCGAGCCTGAAGACACTAAATTGGAACCTTCGAATTGGTCATACGCAATTGATCCGTGCCGCCATGACTCATCACGGACTATCGGACGAAGAGCTTCAAAAGAGGGTCCTGCAAGTTCTGTATATGTCGTCCAGCGAATATCACAGCCTCGGGAAGAGTCAGTACACGATGACCCGCACGGAGAAGCAAAACAGACTCATGCATATGTGCGCTCTCAAGTATGAACAAGCGTCGGCACTTTTAGACACTCTCGAGCAAGGAGCAAAAGTCTCTGCCATTCAGACGAATCTGCGTTCCGTGTTGAAAAGCAGAAATATGGAAGTTCGTGACACAGCCAAGAACGCACTAGCGGAGCTGAATGGAATTATGGGGACATTCGAACTGCTTAGTGCGGGTACGAACTTGCAGTGTGAAATTCAATCAATCGTAATAATGTTCTTCAGAGAAAAACGCGGAAAGGGGTACCGTAATTATCGATCCCACACTTTGCTATCGACCTGAACTCTTCAGTGACGGCTTTGTGTTCCAGTTGGAGATCACCGTTCCGAAGGCATCCGGGAAAGAGACTGTGGTACCTGTCCTTGCTGGTGGGAGGTACGACCAGAGCCTTGCAGCAGAGCGTCACTCTAGTGACCCAACACTTGGTTCTCCTATAAGCGCAATTGGATTCAACCTTTATATCGAAGTTTTAGCGAACATCTGTGCATCCGTTGAAAAAGGTAATCTCCTTAAATAAGAAATGAAAGCAGTTCTATTTCAACGTAATTTGCTTTAGGAAAGCTGTCACCTTGTACCGTTATGGTCTGCTGTAACTCAATCTCACTCATTAATGAGAAGAACATGATTGTGCAGCAGTTGCGCTCGAAGGGGATCGCGACCGATATCCTGCACGAACCAGTGCGCTATGTACAAGATTTGGTTGTCCACTGCAGCAACCATAATATCCCTTTCCTACTCGTCGTACTAGACCAACAGACTGTCCTCGTTCATACGCCGACTGAATCGGACAAAGGAGGTGCGAAGATGGATTTCGACGAAGCCGTGATGAAGGTTACTGGGCAACAGGATACCCCTCAATCTGCAACTCCGAATATGGTTGTGGCAAGCCCAGCTCGCTTCACCAGCTCATCGACAGCAAGCTTTTCAAATGTCAATATTCTCTACGCCATGAAAGCGAGTCATGGTCTAAGGAAAAAGATCGAGGTGTGATAGTTCAGCAACACTCAGGTGACTTTAATCAGATAATTTAGAGTCAAATGAGGATCTCGATGACCGATCTCTTATCAACATTCAGTGCGAAAGCCGTCATCAACATATGCGTATGCGAACTCCCGCGGGATTCATTACGACAAGTGGCTAGCAAAATCGAAAGGAATTCCAGTGCTAATGATCTGTCCATTGTTTTCCAGCAGGCTGGGAAAATGAAGCAAGACTTCGAAATGTTGTATGCAGAACTTAAACCGCTTTTTGATGTCAAACGTGTCCAGGAGCCGATCATATTGTATTCAGCCAGTGACGCGTTCTATAAGGTTCTATTGTGATACGTGTGAATTTGTGTTATTCATTGTAAATACGGGCAATCTGTGATACTATTTATTAGGATTAAATTATATTGATGAACTGGGACCGATCCCATCTTGGGGGTAGCGGGTGGGAACATCTGTCCGCCGGTCACCTAGGCAACGCAGCTCGAGGGCACTGCTTCTTGTGTGCATTCATCGGCGCATCATGGACGGCGAGCGGCAGCAGGTGCAGCCCGACTGGTCATTAATTGGTATTTCCAGGGATCATCATGTCCTCTTGTCTCATCTAATATCTGTTTAGACGAGGTGAGCATTCCACTCCTCGATAGCGGCGTCGGTGCCTTCGAGGTCCTCCAAAGTTGTCTTCCGTCCGTAGTGCTCTGCAAAGCAAGTGCAAATGTGAGTAGAGCGGAAGGGAAACGAGAGCGTTTTTACTAGTGGATTCATTTTTCAGCACAAGGAATGGACACAGGAGCGCCTTCTAAAGATGTTTCGCATCGCACAACTGCAGATTCAGCATGTGTTGGTGGGTCCAGATGGGTCTGCTGTGGGGAAACGAAACAACAGTATCAATGATACTATCATAGTTTTTCAGTGAAATTATGTGTTTGATTAGAGTCCTCAGAGTCACGTAAACCAGTAGCCTTTTAAAGTCGTCCTATTGAAGTCAGTTATCAAGACGGTTTTTTGACAGGTAATTTGATACCTTAGCCTCAATTCGAGATTCTTTATTTCTTTGATTGTAGACTGTGGCGAGAGTTCCGCTGCTTATAGTCTATGTCAATGTGAGCAGTATATATATAAGTTAAGATATCTATAGGGCTATGACATCCATGTATTGACCGTGATATCCTTGCGGTCCCCTATCCTCTCTCTAAAAAGATCTCTTGCCATGATATTTTCAATGAGTTTACGTGCAATACAATCAATTCTTCATTTTTCAATGTTCCCATTCCAGAAATCCCAACACGAACTGAGCAAAACAGTTTCGTCACTCGAGGAAACACGCACCCATCTTCTCCGTGAGAACAAACAGCTTCGACAAATCTTGAAGAACTCTCCAGACCTGTCTTCGGAATATTTCAAATGTGAACACTGTGGCAAGTTGTTCATCTCCATCACCTTCCTCCGGGAGCACATTGAACGGCGTCATCCGAAGCGTCTCGACCCTAAGGCAGAAGTGGCTCTTCCCCTAACGGCGCAAGTCGACTCCTCCGTGGCTACCTCTGTCTGGGTTAGCCATTGTTAACCATTTTGGTCATTTTGACTTTACGGCTTTTCTGAGGTACATTGTTTAATAAAATTGTTTATTTCCATTTTTTTAATAAGATCGCGTTATTCTGCCCACGAGCCTCCTATTTTGTTTATTTAAGTAAGCCACTTCAACCCTAATAATGGAATTAAAATTTCTTGGGAAGTACTCTTCTATGACGGACAGATCCTACTACACGATGTTTGTTAACACCGGCAAGGTGAGAAAGATTGATAAAGGGGTTAAGCGCGATTTGATCGATGCGACTCCGGGGCTCGACCTGGCGGATCTACCAGGTGGGACAAGGTGGCGGTAACTTCTAAAGTCTTGGAAGTCACATGAGTAAGATTTCGGAGTAAGGAGTAAGATTGGGGACCCCAATACCAGTTAATTTATTAATTCGATTCGATGATTGTTCAATAGATTAAACTTTATCAAGAGATCATAATAACATCACTTCCTAGAAAAGAAAAGCTATAAGGAGCCGGTAGCTGAGCACAGTCAATGGTTTCATCCACAACAGGTAGTGTCCGTAGAATAATGCCACCCAAAAGATCTGCACTAAGATGGCGCGGCTGAATGGGAAGAACACTGGTCGTGAGTTTTCACCGAACCGTCCAGTCCTGTAGAATTCATCCAACAGCTGGTCCTTCTCCTCGTACCTTGCGTACAGCCACTTCTGCAGTTCTTTTTCGTCGGCCCAAGTAGGATCAGCCTTATGGATACGGTAGTGGAGTGATACGGTGGTGTCATTATTCGGCCATTCGCCCGTCATCGCCTTTCCTAGCTCAACAACCTCACCCTTGGGGTACCCAAGGGTACAGTCGACGATATATTCGATGGGATTTTCGCGGCCTGGTTGTGGCCCACATTCCGAGAGTACTGCATGAGCAGCACCGGTGCGTGGGTGTGCACAGTGCTTGAGGGGTTGTAGTCCGTTCTTCTCAGCAAATCGCGCGGAGGAGTCCTTGATAAGAAAGAGACGGGAACCTTCAGGATACATGACAACGAAGCCATAGTCCTGTTTCCAGTATTGACTACGTAGATGCTCCCGGAATGTTTGCAGAAATGATGCGCGCTTCGATGCACCGCCGTTGACGAAAAAGTTCCCATGAGCCGTCCACATCATGCCAAGTGGAGTATATTTCCAAATGTTGTAGATCACCCAGAGGTACTGAAAGAACTTAATAAAATGATCATATAAATGAAAGAATTGGGCTGTAGTTGACTATGTCTTTGCGATGAGATATAAGACCATAAATCTACTCACCTTGTGCGTTTTAAGAGGATTTGCAAAGAATAAACTTTAAGTAAACGAACTCACCCGTCCTGTCAAATTGTATTTGTTGTGCATGGACGTCATAAGGATGAAGTGGTCGACTAGTCCGAGATGATTGGCGAGGAATAGACATCGCTTGTCCGAGATCTTACCGATGTCGTCTCCGTATTCGACGACTAAAAAAGCTAGAAATTAGTAGGATCCTGACAACTCAGGACTGTTAATAAATGATGCCTATAAGATAGGCAGAATTTTATCATAGCTCCTTTGATGTACACTAACGTTCGCGTCCTTATCTCTAAGACCCATAATCGGCAGTGGTGACAGCGTTGCATATAGTTAATAGCGTCATAGATTAGGCGATCGATGACGCATACATCGCTTTACACAGCAGGCGATTGCTGTGTTGCCCATTTTCGCGATTAAAATCACAACTGCAAATTGCAAGCTGTGAAATAGTTTTGCACTTCTGTTGCCCATATGACTCAAAAGAGGATAAGCGGTCGTAAATGTCATTCCAAAGACGAGCCCTTATAAAAAAGTCATGTTAGAATGGTTTTGCCAACAGTTGCTTCGTCATGACGCCATTTCCGGTTTCCATAAAATAGACATCGGTTAAACCAAATATGCATAGCTTTTCTTAGTGTTAAACGGATAATTGAGGCAATTGTTTCATTGTAGAATAAAGCAGAGTATTTCGAACGCGCAAAAACTTACCATTAAGACCCGTGTACTGCCCTGCAGAGACCCAGTGATCATTTACCATACGGCATACACGATGTTCCCACTTATTGAACAACGGGCGACTAAAATACATACTGTAAATGTGTTTATAACAATTGAACTAACCTGAAGAGCAGAAGAGGAGTTACGAAGAGAATGCATGTAGCGACGCATGCCACCGGTACAATCAGCGCCGTCATGACGAGCCAGTAAAAGGCGCCGATCATGGCCATAATCTTCTTAAGATCCATCGACGATTCATCCATCGATCTGTCCTTCGCCGAAGCCATTTTTCTAGAATTATAAAGTGTACAGTAAAAGCATATATAGAATGCCTTGACAACGGTTCCACTCCCAAAATCTCGTAGGCTCATTGAATGTATAGTGAGTCACAAACGCCCTTTATTCGTCACTGCTTTGTGCTCTGATTGTCACTTGGCATTTGATTATTGGATGTTTTGATTACACATACTATGCCCGCACCGCAAATCAAACTGCTGAAGAAGTGAACATTCTTATAGATAGCAGATAAAAATGATGTGAACCCTTCACAGTATGAAATACAGACCATACCTAACTTCAAGACTGTTGTTTATATCATACACCCCCGGTCAGCGCTCCGTATACTCGATGGCCTAAAAAAAGAAGAAAAAGATTTTTGCAGCAAACGACATAGAGACGCCTCAGCAAGTCTTTCGTTTGTTATGCATATTGAGACGCAACTGAAGGCGCGAAAAATCCTTTCAGGCAGATTAGCTGCCAGAACTACTATTTGTTACAAAAATCGTGTCCCTCACCGTTTTGTTTCAAGTGTGCCATGATGCGCATAATGAAAAGACGAAAGCCACAAGTGCTACCGTACCTGGAAACGATATGTGATGTTGGATCCGCTTCTGGGTTGGAAAACTCGACTGCCGGAGAAATCATGATGTGTGTTGCTCCTCGTTCCACAGGCTACCCAATCTGAAACGGGCCAAAAAATCAGATTAACTATATGTTATCACAGGCGCGTGCACAGCTACGCTACATAATACAGAATACCCACTTAAGATCAAAGTACCCACGATTCCAAAAGGTGGCGTGATCGTGGTTACACCTCCATGGCGATCAGCTGGAGCGCTGGTGCTGGAGACTGCCCAAATTCATGACAGGCAGCCCTAACAGGGTCAGCCATGCGGTGCGGCACTGCAAAAGGGCGCCAGCTGTGGAAATCGAATGGAAAAGACGAGAAGCACGGTGGTGGCGAAGTGCGGGAAGGAAGGGAGAGCAAAGTACGCTGGGCGAGGAAACGACAGACGGACGGAGCGACGCCGGAGAAGAGCGTCCCGTTTGGAAAGGTTGTGATTGCGAAGCGAGCAGGTGGAACAGTTTTTGTTTGTTTTTTTCTCTTGTGTTGGTGTGAGACGGATTTCTGTTTGAGGTTCTAAGCTTTTGATTGTTTTTCACGCTATTAGCTATGATTATATAAAAATTAACCCCTGTATATAACTGGTCCCCGCGACGAAGGTTCAGTTTTCCCAGTGATTCACGCATGTGATTTCTGTCTTGTTTGTCGCGTAAGAAGTGACTGATGTGAACGTGTTGAACGTAACAATCATTGTCTCGGTATTTTTGCTTAAAACCAAGGAGGATTGAGAAATAACCACATTCCCCTCTTAACATGCCTTTAAGCCTTTTCGCCGTAACACCCTATCGATTGATTACCGCGCTTTTCGTTTCCAGCTATTAAATCGCGTCGCGTTGAATGACGGCTGTAATCGCGGAGATGGCCTACAGCCTTTCCATGAAAATTCACGCAAGTATGACAAAATTAACCATGAATTGAGCGCAAGCCCACGAAGCGTGAAATTTATCTCTTGTTTGTGCATTTTCGTATGTAGAAGCGGACCATTGACTTCAAAATACCTATTCGGGCGAAATTCTGATTGGGAAATTTCCGCAAACAGTCCGCTGAATGAAAGGTTTTGGCCACAGAAAACCCGCCAGTCAAGGACCCTCTGAAGCAACGATCACGCGGTGAATACTCATCTGCATCATATGTACACAAATGCCGGAGAAACGGGCAAATGAGCTTTTGAACAACCGGTGATTCACTTGTCATACGAAAAAATCACGTAGTCGCTTGGAAATGTGACTCATGAGGAATCTGTACCGCCCATGTCGGCACCACACCTTTTCATAAGGAAAATAGAATGATGTGGAAAAATAAATAAAAAACAAAGTATAAAAAACGTAGAAACTGGTCCGCCCTTTAACAAAGAATTGGATGAAACCTCGCATGTTGTTGGTGTATGTTCCACAACTCGCCGTGGAAAGAATCTAAACGTGGTTTATAACAAATCGCCTTTTGTCAGCCTACCGTAATGTGAAAACGTTTTTCTTTTTTACCTACCAACAACTGAATGACAATTGGGACAGTTCTCTTCAATGTGGTATTAACGGCAAATCCATTCTGACGCACAGGCCAATTCTCCCTTGAGTTAGCTTTCCCACCAGTTTTCTTCGGTCCGTGAAAGGTTGGCTAAGGCAAAACAAAATAATGTGGGGATAAGCCTTAGCGGTGGAAATAGCCGTATTCCGCAATTTGTCGACGACTTCATTAATATTTTCCAAAAGCAAAAAATCAAAACAGCCTCAAACTCCTCCTCGTGGTAGGACAGCCAATCATATTTATAGGCTATGGGTCTTCTTCGCCGCAGCGAGCTGACATGTTTTCCCCTTAAAGAGGAGGATACCGCTTCGGATTTAAGACAGCCCACAGATAGAGGGGACAGCGATCAATATGGAACGGAAGGGGAAAAAGGCGTAACATAGAGCAAAAGTGAAAAAAGGACTTTAGAGTGCGCGAAAAACCCATCAATCAATCTGTGGTGTGCAAGTGCGACCTTTTGACAGTCTCTTTATAGGTTTCTAACAAGGGGAGTAAGACGTTTACCGTGCACAATACACATTGGGTAGTAAATCGGACGAGGACGATAGTTCAGTGGCAGCGAAGTGCAGAATGAGTTTTAAAATCCATCAGATTAGGGATGGATTATCGACTATTCGAGAAAGTGTTATCGGGACGGGCATAATTGGATGCTAATTACCGACTACTGATAGTTGAGATTCTCAAGGTATAGTGAGCTAAAGAGATGAAGACTTAACATACCAAGGGGTTTATGTGATGCAGTTTCCTAAAATCCTAAAATCCAACGAAGGCTGGCGTAGTAGTGACGTAAGTAAGTTAAATTTTCGATGTTTGTTGTGCCGTAAAGCCTCAAGCATTAGAATAAATGATATGTTGACCAAATCGTTGTCGGAAAGATTGCATTTCCACGTAAATATGCTGTAGCACCTTTATGGAAATCAGCAACGATTTATTTTTAGCGGAAGCCTCAAATACCGGTTAGATTTCTTTAGAAGTAAACACAGTTCACGGATAAGATGATTAGTCTCTATTATGCGAATCTCGACTGCCGTATTTTCAGAACTATGATTTCTCCGACTGATCCCCGAAATAGACTTCTTTTATGGGCCTTCGTTTTCGCCGCTGTACCCTACCTCTACAGCATCTTTAACGAGGACAAGAGACTAGCGTCCATGACTGTAGAACAAGCCATGCAAGAGTCATGGGACAAGATGATTGTACTTCCCTCCATGCTCTTTAGGAAAGTCGTCGTAGGGTGCGTCGTAGTCAAATAACATTAAGTAGCAAGGGGTTTCAGAATAAATTGCAATGTGGACGTCATCGTATCTGGAACAGGTCTCTATAACGAGATAAACCCATCGCTAAGTAAATGTTCTGACCACGAAGTGCTCAAATCGACAGAGGATATGAGAGAGGCGTTCATGGAGTGGTTTTCCAGGGGTACGGTAACTGAGAGGTACACCATGTCCTTACTGTTCCACCTAGCATAAAATTCAGACATATGGCTAGTGAAGAAACCTTCGCATCTGTCATCAAGACGATCGAGACTAGTCAGCAACCAAAACATTACCATATTGGTGGAAACGCCGCCCTGATGGCACAGCGGATAGCCTATAGCTTCCCGAGAACCACAGCCTTTCTAGTGGGACCAATTGGTCCGAGAAGTCAAGCTCTGCTTCACCCATCAATTGTCCAGAACAATTCCACCAGGATTCTTAAGGATGAGCTTCACGTGATTATGGAATACAAACAGGGAGAGATTTTGGGAGAATATGTGGCTCCCACGTCGTCTCGATTTGTGTTTTCCCATGATAAGTTCAGGTATGGCAGTAAACGGTACGCTATCTTTTTGATGCTTGTCCTAATTATAGCCCGCGTTCATTTTAACCCTCCTATTTTTAGTGGCAGTTCCGTGGTCATAGAGATGTTCTTTAAAGCGATCAGCCAATTTCGACCTGATCTTGTTATCCTTAGTGGCATTCACTTGCTGGAATTCCAGGTACTTATCCCATTACAATAAAAGGCAAAACATGGTTCCCAGAATACCGAAATGCGCCTTGAGAAGATCCGCCTTATCAAGCGAAGTCTTCTACAGATTAACAATGGAATTCCCATCCATCTTCAACTTGGAAACCTCGGCGATCCCGTGTTTGCCTTGGACCTTCTGGACAGGGCAATACAGTAATTCAAAGTCTCCATTAAAACATCTGTTTAAGATCGTAGGAAATGTCGACTCAATTGGTCTAAATGAACAGGAGCTCACTTTCTTGTCCAATGTCGGTAATGGACCCTACAATGATGAGTATCCAGTATCTGGAGGATCTCTTCATGTTTACAAGGTACGAGTCTTTCCTGGGCTTACAAACTAAGCAAGTTTAGGTTGTCGAAATGCTCCACTGGTTAATTAGCAAGTATGGTCAAGACAAGAGCAACGTCGAGTCCAAGAACTATAATTATCGACTTCAAAGAATCCATTTCCACTGCCTAACATATCACCTAATTGTCAGTCGTGGTACAGATTGGTCGAACCTTGCCGCTGGCTTAGCTGCCGGAGCACGCGTGGCGGGACGTCACTCCTGTAACATTCCTCAGAGTGAGACCCTTGATTCCGGGCTTCTCGAGGTTCGAAGTGGATCTACGTATCTACTCGACAAAACCATGAAGAAGACATATGTCTTTGACCCCCACAGGTAAACCTTTGACTGAGAATCTTGATCTCAAAACTGTTATTTCAGACCTGTAGCCTCTTGGATGCGCGGGGAAGTGGTCTTCATCTACACTCCCGTACTCGTGTGCAAGTTCCCTACAAAAACGGTCGGTCTCGACGAGACAATCTCTACAACCGGCCTCCTCTACTCGCAGTTCTATCGTATTGACCCCGTTAGAATGCATTTATAGAAAGGGAGTGATATGCTATATAGTGCCCTGCTATAGCACCTTACGAGTACCCATACTAAGAATGTAAATAGATAAATTAGGACAGCTTTCACTGGTCGTCCACCTTCTCGCTTTCCGCCTTGACGCCGTTCAGGATTTGCTCGCAGGTCTTCTTCGCGTCTCCCAGTAGCATTTGAGTGTTTTCGTGGAAGAACACTGGGTTGTCAACGGCGGCATAGCCGACTCCCATTGTGCGTTTCATAATGACTACCTAAAATTGGAGCGTCAATTTGAGCAAGAATTTCCAAAGATCAATTTGACTGCATCTGTTTCTATGAAACTTTCAAATCAATCGCGGACTTGCAAAGACATAGGCTCACCTGTTTAGCATTCCAAACCTTCAGTACGGGCATTCCAGCAATACTCGAGTTCGGGTCGTCTTCAGCGGCTTTGTTGACCGTATCATTAGCTCCGATAACCAGAGCAACATCGGTCTCGGGGAAGTCGTCGTTGATCTCGTCCATCTCTTCTACGATGTCGTAAGGAACTCCGGCTTCAGCCAATAGGACGTTAAGTTGTCCGGGCATGCGACCTAATATTGACTAATACGTAAATCGGAATAACTCCACAAAATGTGCCTTTTTCTGTGAAAGGGGGAGGCATAGGTCAGGAACTGGGAAAGTGTGAAGGTGCGCCACTGCTGGTAGCTTTCACCTACCTGCTACGGGGTGGATTCCGAACCGCACTTTCGTTCCCCTTTCCTGGAGAATCTTGGCCAACTCCGCGATTGGATACTGAGCATGGGCGGCGCAGAGACCGTATCCTGGTACAATGATGACCGATTTCGCATTAGAAATGATGTCGACAGCACCATCGACGTCGGTAAAGTTGGCAGTTCCTTCAATCGTCTTAGCCTGTCCTCCAGCTTGAGACTTTGTACCTACTCCACCGAGAATCACACTGATAAGTGAACGGTTCATTGCCTAAATTCTTATTTTTCATAGTCAATATCAACATGGAGTACCTTGCACATGATATGTGAGAGGATGGCGCCAGAACTTCCAATCAAAGCTCCTACGATCGTCAACAGGTTGTTGTTAAGCATGAAGCCTTCAGCGCAAAGAGCCCAACCGCTGTAGCTGTTCAGTACGGTAATGACAACTGGCATGTCAGCGCCTAAAAACAAGTCAGTCAGATAAGCTAAGAAAATGGGCCGACCTCCGATAGCCATTGTCAACGTCACTCCCATGAGTGAACTCATTGCGGACGTGGCACCGAGCATTCCGAGCGCAGTTCCATAGTCTTGGGTATTCAAGTAGAGGCCTAAGGCTCCGACGTTTCCTCCGAGCAGGGCAGCATTGATGAGGTGTCGAGCTGGGAGATACGTAGGCGCGCTTCCGAGCAAACCTTAAAATGAGACGTATAGTTTGTCATTCTCGTGAAAGTCAGTTGCCATCAAATACTGGAAACCTCGAAACCTACCCTGAAGCTTGGCGTAAGCCATGACACTTCCTGTAAACGTAACTCCACCAATGTAAGCTCCTAAGAACAGCGCTGTCTTAATTGCAGCAGCATCTGCCGCTGCGGCATTTCCAAGAAGGTGATGATGGTCGGCCATGAAGTGAGCAAGGCAGGTTACGGTGGCGGAGAGGCCGACAAAACTGTGGAAGGCAGCGACAAGTTGTGGAAGTTCGGTGACCTGGATCTTCTTTGCGATCCCTAAGCCTATGAGCATTCCCGATCCGATAGCTCCCCCCATTTGCATCAGAACATCGACAGATGGATTCAGAACGCCAATAGTCGTGGCAAGACCGCCGCTCACACCGATCATCCCTGAAATAGGGTGCTTTCTGACATGGACTGAAAATAGAGGTACCAAGTGAATTTCCAAGTCGGGCGGTCTTCTGGTTTGACAGTCCTGCCAACGCACCAACACAGCAGAGAGAGGAGCCAAGGCAGGCCAGAGAATGAATTTCGGGGTAGCCATGGAATACGGAAGCTCCGTAAGTACCCAGGAAGGCGACGGCCGGGATTCCGTACAAGAAATTGTACTCCATCCGATCGGCTGAAAACTTATGGAATTGTTTTGTACCCATTAATGAGGCGACTTACTAGGTCTTTTGAACATATCCAGCATTCTCTTGGTTATCAGGAAGCCACCCCCAATGTTGATCGAAGAGATAAACGCGGCAGCCAATGCCAGAGCCTGTGGAGTCGTATCCGGCACAAGGCTTCCACCCACTCCGTAGAGGGCACCGGCGGCCGTGATGCCAGAAATCGCATTTGTCACAGACATGAGAGGTGAGTGGAGGGCAGGAGTGACTCCCCATACTGTGTGGTATCCAACAATTCCGGCGAGTCCAAAGGTTGTCAGCATCTGCGAAACCGACGCGTTAGGACTGGCAATACCAAGAGCGTTGATTGTTCCCAGAGCCACCGTATATCCACCAGCCTTCTTGAGGGTTTGCATAAATGGATTCTCCACTTTGACCAGAGCAGTTTGACCAGGTTCAGGCTTCTTCGGGAGAACTGGCGGCGGGGTCTGAATCGGAGGAGGTGGCCACATAAGACTTCCATTGTCCAAAACAATTGACCCTCTGATGACCTCGTCTTCCAGGTTAATCTTGAATTTTTCCGGAGTGCCAATTGAAAGCAAAAATTTGGTAATGTTGTTCGAATAAAGTGTACTGCTTTGGGTGGGTAGACGACCAGGAAGATCCGTGTAACCAATGTGAATAACTCCGTTAGAGTCGGTGTATACCTCTCCGGGGCGAGTCGTCTCAATGTTGCCCCCGGCTTCGGCGGCCAGATCCACGACTACGCTGCCCGGTTTCATCGTGGCGATCATTTCCTAAAGTGAACCGGAATAAAAAATGCCATCGATCTTTGATTGATGTTTTAACGTGTGCTATACCGTCGTTAAATAGTTTTGCCTTAAGCCAATATTGCCTTACTTTAGTAATGAGTAGTGGAGCAGGTTTTCCTGGAATCAAGGCCGTCGTGATAACAATATCCACATCCTTGCACTGCTTCGCGAACAGGGCCATTTCGGCAGCGATGAATTCGGGACTCATTTCCTTTGCATACCCTCCTGTACCTTCTCCCGATTCTTTCACGTTCAGCTAAATTCAGATTGACCAATGGATCATGACCATAAGATAACATCTTACTTCGAGAAACTCTCCTCCAAGAGATTCGATTTGATCTTTTACTGACTCTCTGGTGTCGAATCCCCTTACGATGGCACCCATATTCTTAGCAGTCCCGATAGAGCTCAATCCGGCGACGCCTCCTCCAATGACCAGGACTTTGGCCGGAGGCACCTTTCCAGCAGCCGTGATCTGACCTGTGAAGAATCGGCCAAAGTGATTGGCCGCTTCAATAACCGCTTTGTAACCAGCGATGTTAGCCATGGAGCTGAGGGCATCATAAACCTATAGACGACTTTTAGTACATAAGGTGGCAAATGCATGTACCTGTGCTCTTGAGATTCTGGGGATGCAATCGAGGCCAAATACGGTAAGGTCCCTTTTGGCCAGTTCGTAGACGAGAGGCTGGTTTATTGCCGGATTGATGAAGGAGATAAGTGTAGCATTTTTAGGGATAAGCGGGACTTCTTCAAAGCTTGGGGGCCGCACCTGAAGTAAACCAATCAAGTAAATGGTATATTTACAAGTAAATGGTCATTAGATATGAATTTTACCCAAACTACCCATATTTCTGGAAAGCGCAGCTGTGATTGTGATTCTACATTCGAGTTCTGCACGTGCTGACCTTGAGGATGACATCTGACTGATAAGCGTCCTTCCTGTCAACCACGAGGGCTCCTGCCGTCGCAAAGTGGTCGTCGTGAAAGGAGGACAAAGTCCCTGCCCCGCTCTCTATTTTCACCGTTATGCCCTTCTTGGTCAGAGAGCCGACGGATGACGGTGACAGGGCGACACGTTGTTCTCCTAAAAACATTTGTTATTGAGCTACACAATGCAAGCTTGCGCAAAACAATCCCTCTTCACTTCTTCGGTTTTGTACACTCCAAGAGCTCTACCGTTGCGATTCCTTCCTAAGCGGACTTTGCATGCGGAAATGATCAATCTTCATTGGTACACTCACGAGGAAGGTACGTGAACTGTCCCCCTCGGATCCGGGCGACACGTGGTGTGTAAGTACCTAAGTGTGTAAGTATGCGAACGCGCGCAAGATTACCGGCGAATGCTGGGTATCTGCAGAGAAACAAG
>JADLIF010001082.1:0-37467 GCA_016648015.1 Steinernema khuongi | reverse complement strand
TCAACCGAATTTTCTTAATTTTTTGGCATTTTGCTTCGCTTGTTTCTCTGTGAATACCCAGCATTCGCCGGTAATCTTGCACGCGTTCGCATACTTACACCCTTAGGTACTCATACACCACGTGTCGTCCGGATCCGAGGGGGACAGTTCAAGTACCTTCCTTGTAAGTGGGGGGTGGTACAGTTGCTGGATTGAATAGATTATCCCGTTGTAGGAGAACGGTCCCAGAAAACGGAGAAAAAAACTAAAAGCGCCCAGACTGACAGCCTTCTCGGATCTACAAGGGTGGTGCAAGGAATACGACTTTTGAGCTCAAGATGGCGACTAATATTAGTCGCTTAAAAAGTACAGCCCTAGGAAAAGTAGAAACACTGCATTGTCAGGGTTATCATTGGACTTTCCCTTTAGCATTGCCCGAGAACCCGAGAAATAAGCAAGGCTCACGTAACCCTAACGCGAACACAGATCGACAAAAGCGACCCAAGCACTGCTCCGGTTGACAGTTATGTCGTTCGGACGGTGACTCACCGCTTCAGCACTGCCGATAGCGCCGTGTTTTTGTTCCAGGGAAAGGACGTCGCAGGCAAACACAAACCGTCGCCGTGTTGCGACGCAAACTTTTTTGTAAATATCTTTTAAAGTAGCGGCGAAAACAGCGAACGACAACCTTCAGTATCGATTCTGGTTCACGCCCGGGTCCTCTCGGACTACCAGATTAATTAGATTAACCCATATAAACCCGCATGGGCATATCCCAGTGGCAGAAGAAGCGCAAAGGGCGGAAGGAACACCGCGGACTCACTCACCTCGCCGATCACTTCCGCTTCCTCTGACCAGCGCTGCCATGAGTCCGCGTCCGGTTCGGCGCCCTGGGTTGGAATGAACCCTCCGGTGGAGGCCGATCGATGGCGCGCGGCCGCGCACTTCCGAAGTGACCCGAAATCGCGAAATCGTCCCGTGAAATCGCGGCTCGATTACATCTTTGTTGCATTTTTGGCGAAAACGCCGATGATGAGCATGGCGCTGAGGAGGGTTCTTAGAAGCACTGGCTTGAAGATGTTTCTGTCCTGGTAAGACTAAGAACCGCTCCTTACCTACTGTAAGCAAACCTACTGTAAGTTGAGCAAAGTTTGCAGTGAAAAATATGAAAAATACGCCCTGCGAAGCGCTGAGAGGCTAGAAGGATTCTACGATTAGCATGTTTGAAGGTAGCACTCTTAATTGTGACCTCAAGAAGACTAAGAATCAAGAAAAAACAAAGGCTATCCTTCCAGTAGGATCGGTCAACTTATAACATGGCCTGTGACCATATGGGCTCTACTTTCTTCAGAACGAACTGCATTCACATAATTTTTACTCTAGAAAGCTTGTGGTTCATTGTCAGTGACACTTAAACCTGGTAACATGGCAAAGAAGGTATCATTTCTCACTTTTGCCACATTTATTCACACAGAAGCATAAGAAGAAGGCGCTACTGGACGGCGACGTTCGTGGAGACGGAGAAAGGGAGGGTGGTGCCGGCGGTGGTGCCGCGGGGATGAGTCACGCTGGGGTGGTTGTGCAAGGAGGAGACCGTGGTGGACCGCCCGAAGCGGAGGTTCTTCGAGAAGCCGTGGCGGATGCGCGAGTTGAACAGGAGGAGGACGACCGGGTTCACGGCCGTGTTCAGGATGCCACACACGTTGGTGGCCATGACGCCGTAGTGGGTTGTGCCGAAGACCCGCGGCACCATGTAGAAGAAGAAGGCGGAGAACCACTGGAACGTGCAGATCAGAGTGAACTGGAGCACCTGGAAGGGAGATATAGCCCATGACATCGTTAGAGGCTAGCACTACGGTAATGAGGACTTGGAAGGACATAGTATACGGTAGCTGGATTAGAATACTGGATTTCAGAAGCTCTATCTAGTTGACAGTATCTTGACACCTCTATCTCCACCTCATATGTAGTGCTCCCTATATCATTGGTCTAATCGTTCAAGGAAGGAACCTACCAGTCGACAGTCCTGACTGTTCGAAGAAGCCGTGGTCCTTCTCCGGTTAACGGCGACATTGGTGAATATGACGGCGTAGGCGGCAAGCATCATTCCCGGGAGCACCTGGCCCAGGATGAAGAGCCCCTCGGAGAGCCTGGTGCCCTCATCGTTGCATTCCGAACAGAAGAAGGTGTACTGGAAGGTGTGCCGGTTGAACCTGGAAGTAATGACTATAAGACAAGCCTCAATTGAACCTTTCGGGAACGTGAACTCAGAACAGGAGCCCGATCAAGACCCAAGAAGTCGCTCTGTTCCTTATTTAGTTCTGCCCAGGTGGCCAACGTCGTTGACTCTACACTTCCTTACTATCCCATGCTGTCACGCTCATTTATAGCCCGACGCCTAATTCAATCTATTCAATTCCTCTGCTGTCTTAGCCCAAATTAAGCACCTGTATTCTGTGGTTCAGCGTGAAAAATTCGCCGAAACGTTTCAAAGAGCGCTCAGCTTATGGGAAACAGGTCGGTTCCCCACTCCTCCACAATTGTGCACCCCAACCTTTTGAAGCCGCTGCCCAACGAGCTGAGAATGTTGTTTCTTAGGACGAGTAACAGATTGAACCCAATGGTCTTTTTAGAGATCGAAATCTTCAAATGTAGCCAAACTGGTTTAACTGTAGTCACCCCAACATTTTAAGGCTGCAAAAACGACTGATAAAGTCAATATCCTCCATGTTAAAGTTACTCCGGATTGTCCAAAGGACGACTTAAACAACAGATATTCCTCAAGCCTTCGAACTCCGGCAAGAGCACATTCCTTAAAGACCGTTTCATATTCCTAACAGTTTTTGGCCCTAGATGGAGCTTAAAGAATCGGATTTCTACATGGTATAACGCCATCGTCATCCGCTGCTCACGAAAACAACTCTCACCTCTTGTAGCAGCCGACGGTCACAGTGAAGGCCATGACGCCGAGTCCTCCCAGCGCGGCGCCCACCCCAGCCTTCCAAATGTGTCTCGAGAAGAAGAAGTGGACGTTCTTCGCGAAGAAGAGCATGAAACGCTCAGCGGTGATGCCGAAGGTGGCGAAGAGGGAGCCGTAGTATCCGATGGTGTTCAGCGAGGCGAAGACGACCATTACCGTATTCCCGTAGAAGTCGCAGGCGAAGGCGGTGCACGGGATCATGAGGAGGAAGTTTGGGGCCAAGTAGACGAGCGACGCCGAGCTGAGGCAGATCTGGAGCAGTCAGGATTGGCTCTGGGGAGTCAAGGAGCGGAAACGCACCACCAAACAGTAGAACTTGGATTCGTTGAGCCTTTTCCACTCAAGACCGATGACCACGAGCAGGAGGACGTTCAGGAGCGCGGAGAAGGTACTTAGGACGGTGTAAACCCCCGCGTGGATGAGGCGGACCTGGTCCGAGGCGTTTAGCGACCACTGCTGGAAGCACTTGTCCACGTCGCTTCCTGAGGGCATGCTGTGACTGAAATGGAAGGTCAGGGAGTTCTGGTCGGGACCAGCGTGGAGGAAAGGTCCCGCGCATGACCGATCAGGAAAAGGACAATGGAGATCTTTTGTGACTCGGTGGATGTTCACGTGAGAAGTTCGTGGCGCGAACCCACGCTCCTTTAGGTCCTCTGTCCTTTGCAGCGCCTCATGCAAGCGGAAACGTCGCGTTTGAAATAATAAGTCTTCAAAAGTCACGTGGACCTAATGCCGTGAGTATGTTGTGCAATCTCCAATTGAAAACATGCACAAAAACGTGTATACAGAGAAAAAAAAGCAAAAAACAATAAGCATATTAACGTGGTAACAGTCATTTGCCCTAAAACGCTCAGAAAGTTGGTTATATTGGAAATAAAGGGGGGGATGTCCTAAAGTTTTGCCGCGGACTGTAGGTCTGTATGATAGCCAGGGATCCACGCATTACACGCTCATATTCTAGAGATCGTATTGCTTATCTTGCCCACTTGGCCTGTTGAAAACAAAACCATTAGGAACGTTCCATTGGAAGCGTTTGCTGAAAGTAGCAGGAAAGGACTAAATTATAAAAATTCTCAGGGTCCTCGAGAGATAGAAACCACTCACGGCAACCCCCAGAGACTGGGTTTTGCGTCATTACGGACGGCTTAACTGCCTGAGGCTTGGGCTTATAACCTGGCGAATTTAACTCTTTCCGTGAACGGCGTCTGACAAAAGGCGTCGACGTATCAAATGAGCAGCGAACTTTTCGCACGACTGCTGCGTAACGATGGAAAAGTTTGGACGGAAATGGGCCTGGGACTGACGCGAGCAAAAGTCGAGTGATCCCGAGAGGCCGACAGGACTACTTTATGAAACAGAGGCACCCGAGCAAAAAGCGAGGACGGGAAAGTTGAGTTCATGGGAATCTAGGACCACACGGTAGCGTTTGAACTTTAGGGGAGTCCACGATCATACTATGATTAATGAGTTGGAGAACGCTCCTCGTACTTCTTTAGATCGCCACTCATGTGGAATACGCGTTATTGCATCTCCAGCGTTGGAGAGGGTAACATTCAATAGGATGATTGGACATGGACTTTTTGTCCTTTAGGTGCAGGAGACCTCAGAATTAGAAGAGCAAGTCAGTGGAGAGGAAAGCAGACGTGGCTCTGACATACTCCACTTCCAGAGAGGGTGGCTAGATTGAGTTATGCTCTACAATGGGTGGAGAACACAATCCCGTAATATGGTCGCAGGCGCAATCTACTTATCGAGTCACTGCGCCTTCCGTCTTTGAATTGTGACTTGTAAAAACGGGTAAAAACGCCCCTAGGAGTTTCTGTCCTGAATGAATTGGATGTGTTAATAACATGTTAATAACATCTGTACCTTCAAGATAGACGTTCTCCCTGAATTCAGCATGCTTTGTGTCCCAGTGAAGTCATCTCTCGCCTCTTAGGCTTATTCTGTGCTCCGTGGGATAAAGAGTTGGTATGTAAATGCTAGTAAAAGAAGTCAAAAACGAGCAAACTTTGAGGATAGAACGATCCTCATGAGTGGGAGAAGTGCGTCTTTGAACCTGTATTCTAGTTCCGAGCAACTTTGTCTAGCGTCTTCTTGTATTACGCGTTTGTAGTTTGAGCTTCTCACATCGCCCATGAGGAACGCAGAAAGCATCACACTTGATGGATTAGCAGTTCTACTGATGTTCCCATATAGTGCATAAGCGATAATTTGGAGAAAAAGTGATCTACTAACTACTTCCATGTACCTAGAATGGAAACGTCTCACGTAAGATTACTGTAAGATCGTCAAACACCTTCCGTCCTGGAGAGAATGCCTCCCTTAAGGCGGATCGTGGTTATACCCAGTGCGGTAGGCAGTAGATGCAAGTCAGAATTTAGGACGCTTTGTTTCCTAATTAGTCCCACAGACATGGCACTCGTCAACTTTGAGTTCTTCTGAAAAGAAGAAATTCTTACGTATCAGCTGCGACGTGCTTAGACGAAGTATTGAAGACCATCTTTTGTCTGTCTGGAATGTGTCTGTGACTGGTTTGTGTCTGTCTACTGTCTGAAAGTGTGGATCTAAAATCACATCACATGATATAAAATGATTCAAAGGAAGCAATCACAAGAGAGCCGTTTTCACCCGTGAAGACATTCTAGGCCCTGGCCTTGGGTTCACGATGAAGAACTCTGATCGATGAAGTGCCTCGATATGGAAGAGTCATACGGACGGGGCGAGGCACTGGCCGTGTGTTCTTGTCGTGGCAGCTGCAACACATCAAAGCGAAAGGGAACTACCGGCACACATCTCCATAATTAAAAGAGGGGATCGTGTACAGTCGCAACACTCCGCTAATGGTATTAGTTCCACAAGGAGGAAGGAGACGTGTGGGATTCGATTAGTCCCGCGTTCATCTGTCTCCATGCTTAATCGTCATCCGAACGACGATTATTAGGTTCCCTGGCGATTGTCCTACTAAAACCTCTCTCTCGCATTCATACTGTGGCCTCAACATTTGCAAGCATTCCAATGAGGCATCACATAACCCACATATCCCGCCCAATCTGATCGGAAGCAAAGGTGGAATTTTGCGAGAGAAGTCAGGAAAGGCCTCTCCCTCGGTTTTTTCAAATTTCGGATCGATCGCACTGTTGTTTGCTGTTTGGCGTTTATTGCCTGAAGCTTTTTACGCTGCAGCAGATCCGCTTCGACGTGAAGAAGCTGTGGAATCTAATTCATATCGTAAGCTCTCCTGCTTCCCAGCAGCTTCCCGGTCGTTCCCGATTGAAAGTGTTGGGAAGGTGGGTTCCCTGCTTGAAGCAGCATATTTTGTGGATTTTCTTTGTGCTGTGTATCTCCGCGCTCGCATCCATGACCTTAGCTCATCGTTGATCTTCTTTTCAGTATGGAAGCCGAACTATCCAACCTTCTTGACGAACTCCCTCCCTTCGTCAAGCGGAAACTGAAGCGCCTCCATAGATTGGATGTCGAGGTCACGCTGATGCAGAACGACGCGCAGAAGAGGTTCGACTCTCTCGTGCAACGGATGAAGAAAGGAGAGAATGTGCCCGAGGAGGAGATAGAGGCCGTCAGAGTGAGTGTCCTGATGGATGTCCCCCTTCACAATTTATCCCTTCAGATACTGCACCGCGCCTCGTTGAAGAAAGCGGACCAAAAGATATCGATAACTGATGAAGTGGAGGAGAAACTGGCCGCCGCGGTTAACAGCTTGTACGCCCAGCGCAAGGAGTTGACCACCAGGGTGAAGCGCTTGCGGAAGCCCAAGCAAACGTCTTCGTCCCGGATCTCCCTAAAGACGATGCCACCAGAATTACCCACTTCGGAAGAAGATGCACCAGTAGAACGCTACTGCTATTGTCACGAGGTATCCTTGATCTTCTTGTACATTCGTTCAATTCGCGATTTAGCCGAGCCATAGCAAGATGATTGCGTGCGACAACAAGAACTGCCAGTTCCAATGGTTCCACTTCGAATGCCTCGGACTGAAAGACGAACCAGAGGAGGAATCTTGGTTCTGTCCGGACTGCAGGATAAAGGAGGAGTAGCAGGGATGACATACTTATCAATAGAAGTTATTTTGCCCTATAGTACTTTACTGACCTCTTATAAACTTTGCCACTTTTATGTTCGTATCGACCTTCTTGCAAGACCCTGTGTAGCCGGGGTTGACCTTAGACCAGGACTGTACGGACCAAGGACACACAGAACCTCTCTGAAGTATAGCCCTAGGTGGATTTTGCTTCCAATTCGTGCCATTCACTTATACGTTGACCGAAGAAGGCCAGACGCCAATCCCGGATTCCTCATCGTCGAAATTCGTGGTGGTCTTTTTCATTGCAGAGCTATCGAGAAATCGCAGATAAGGTCAAACATGGTAAGAAGTCGGAAGGAATGCCAGGAAAGTTCCGGGTCCGGTCAAATTTATTATATGAAGCATCAGTAAGCTGAAAATGTACTTGCTGAAGTAGTAGACGCGTCGCTGGGAAGGGAGTATGCACAGAAGCTCAAGGGGGTGTCGGTTGCGCCCGCGTTCGTTGGTTGCAGAGTGCCCAGGGTTCTCTTTGTGCCGTCCTGGGTCGCTGACGTCTGAAGGCGCTGAGATGACTGCTGCGTCGATTCTACATCTGCGGTAGCGTCGATTGCCTTCGTCTGAAATAAGCACAATAAGCACCATTCATTTGTCGGAGATTCACCAGTACAGCCGACGACTTCGCTTCTTCTGCACACTTCTGGCTTACCGTACCCCATGGAGATGGAGCTCGGGGGACGGAAGGTACCACATCTACTACCGCTAGCGATGAAACGGAAGAGAGGTTTACATACGTAGACTAAATTCTAGCATTAGACGAATGTAAGGTAACGGAGCTTACACTTGCTGGAGAGACTTCTGACTCTGTGCGTCGAATAGGCTGGGTAATCCCGCATGGTACCTCCTCATTCGCTACGGAGGACGATAGAGTCGGATCCTTATTGCAATGCTCG
Source organism: Steinernema khuongi (assembly GCA_016648015.1). Taxonomy (NCBI): domain Eukaryota; kingdom Metazoa; phylum Nematoda; class Chromadorea; order Rhabditida; family Steinernematidae; genus Steinernema; species Steinernema khuongi. Next base: position 29,516 of record JADLIF010001082.1, on the reverse strand, counting down.
TTGGGTGATGGGACAGCGATATCTGAAAGAATATGTAAAGGAACAAAAGACGATCTATGCTCACCGTCAAAGACTTCCAGGCGATCACTGATGGTGCGCTCCTCATCCCGCCGGTTCCGACGCACTCGTTTGCAGAAGGAATAAAAGAGACAACCAGCAACGTTCAACAAGACGAGGATAAACATAAACAGAAGCAATGCACTGTAAGAGAGATCACCCATGACTTCTGCAGGCTGGACAATCTAGACAGCTAGAGGTCGCTGCGGAGACAGACAGGCTAGAAAGAAGCCCGCTGGACGACTACTCAGCACAGAGCGCTCGACTGAAATGACGACGTGACGGGCCCAAAGTCCTGCAGCCGTCTCGCAGACATTTAGCAAATGCAAAAGACATTTACTAAACTAAGATCTTCATAACAACAAAAACTACAAAAAGGGGGGCAAATCCAGGTTAACGTCGCCTTCTTCCTCGAGACGTTGCACGCGATCGTGGATCAGATCGTGCAGCTCCTTGTCGCCTTCGGTGGCAAAAAGCCTTACGCATATCCCGCAGTAGAGGTTCCGTTTGGCGTTGGTGAATACGTCCGGGTGCTTCCCAGAAAGGTGCTGCTCGCAAGCCGCCTTGTCCGTGAAATGCAGCGTGCATATCGGGCAGGAGAACGATTCGAACGCAATCGACTTTGCAACCTCCACGAGATCCTCGCCGTGCTTGTGGGCTTCGGTCAGCTTGTCTGATAAATTACGCATCTAAACGGGGAAATCGGTGTTCATGTGACCTTAAAAACCTGACTTACGAGTGGCTCCAAGGGTGGACGAGGAAGCAGCAGATTCCTCTGGATGAGGTCGGTCCAATAATCGACTGTTTGGACTCCTCTTTGATTTGCAAAGCGCGGGCGTCTTGTTATAGGCATGACTGCTGGCCTCTCACTAAAAGTTTTTCATTATCCAATGCTCTGCTATTATGTGGAACGTACTTCACTCGATACCTCTCCCACTCGCGCTCCAGCTCCGCCTTCGATCTGACATGTGTCGCGAGATGCTTCTTCAAATTTCCTTTTAGCCGAATCTGCTTCCCACAGAAGGGACAGAAGTGGACTCGTGTGGGGTAGTGGATGGTGCGATGCTCGAAGAGGTTCGACTGGTACTTGAACGTTTTCTCACAGACGTCACAGCTGAACGGACGAAGGTTGGTGTGCGCCACGGAGTGCTCCTTCAGTGCTAAACATGTCAAGTTATTAAGGAGTTAACCGAGAATCCCCAACCTTTCAGCGTGGTAAACTTCTTCACACACATCGTGCATTCAAAATCGCCTTCACCGGGCTTTCGCCTCGGCGTCCGGCCCATATTGCAAGGGATCCAAGTGATATCCCCGTTTGCCGGAACCTCTGGAGCTCCTACTTGTTGGCTGCCAAAAATAGCGTTAAGCATGTTTTGAACATGGGCTTGTGAGCCGCTGCTGCTGGCTACAGGTGCTTGTTGGCCGCTGTTCATCGGGTTTGCTTCCCACAACGCCTGAGGGGCGAGGAAGACAGGTTCCGTCCAGTTGCTCGGCACGTGGCCAGGCTCCACGTTGTTGTTCTCAGCGCTCAGACCGTTCGACGCCGTGGGGAGACAAGTCGGGTAGGGCAGCACTCCGCCCACGTAATAAGGAAACTCGTTCATTTCGGGGCTGAAAGAACTAATTTACTTCTGGATCAATAAAATCGAATACACGAGTGTCATGTGCTTCCCAACGAACTAGCATCTATAGCAGGCCCAGTTGTCACGTCACGAAGGAACGGAACAAGACCGTTGGAAACTGAGAACACTCTCACGCCAATAATCGTATATCGTAGCCTTTCGGAGTAATGTTTGCAGAACAGTAATCTTCAAGTGGGAACAAGCAGGAAAAGCACTACCCCCAGCAATGCGAGTCAAGAGAAGAACACTTCTCTACCCTTTTCGTCGCAGGACCACTTGGATTTGAAGTCCATTCACCTCTGTGTCACGGTAGTGGTTACTGTGTCTCCTTTCTTCTCCCTCGCATGGAGTTTTTCCTATTGCGATTTGTTGACTGAAGAAGCTTGAAGTTTTGCGGAGGGCGCTAGGAGGAGATTACCGCGGTTTTGTCTATTGGTGTACTAATTCATTGGTTTGGATTGGCTTGCATCGGGAAATGAGGCTTGGCGGCGTATTTGGATTTTATAGCGTGCTATGTAGTTCAAGCCGTTTGGTCAGGTTTGTAGTGTAAAATCGAGTTTTTTGGCATAGAGTTATTAAAACAGCCAGTGGACTTTTTTCAACATTTCTTCGCTTTCTATCTCGCGCGCTGAAACCGTCCAAAACAGCCTTTGTTGGTCAAACATTGCCATTTTGAGCGGACATTTGACGAGTGTAGACAAATGTTTCCATCGGAACTACACACTGTTTGCTCAGCTTTTGGGATTCCTACTAGGAACTTCTTTATCGCCGTCACCGACGACATCCTTATTCTCAGCGCCCGTCTTCACATCCACAGAACGTGCAGCCTTCGATGGTCGTGCCACCTATCGATAGTCGCGAAGCCTTGGGTCGCACCAAAATAGTTAAATCAAGCTCGGCATGTTTACACGGATCGCCAAAATATTTAATCAGGCGTGAGCCGCTCGTCCTATAAAGACCTCTCCCGCAAGCGGATTTCTCCATTCAACTATGTTTCATCCCGTTCTGTTGTTCCTCATGCTGGCGACTGGCTCAGCCGCCCGTCACGATCCTCCGTGCCTTTTGGACAGAAGCTGCGAGCTTGCAGGCCAAGTCTGCGACCTACACACGAATCTCTGCGTATGGGAAGATGACAAACTCTCCAGTGTGGGACGCTGTCCCAGCTGTCCTCAAGGCGAAGGCTGCAGTTTAGCCCACAAGAAGTGCTTCAAGACATGCTCCTCGATGAACCAGAATATGTGCCCTGTGGGAACTTCTTGTGCTCTTGATTCCCTGCTTTGTCTTCCGAACGGCGACTCTGACGGTAAGTTATCTTCCGGACAGACCTGACAACTTCGACTTCTCTTAATCCATTATTTAGGCAACAGAGGATCCAATGTTCCCGGAGCACAGCTTCCAAGTGACAATTCCATCGGAGCCAGTGGACAATGCGAAGATTTACACGCCCCGGGACGTGCGTCCGATTGTCCGCGTTTGAAACGCCTCTGTGACGACAAGCTCTACTACGACGTGATGACCGTGCAATGCCCGAAGACCTGTGGCCGTTGTCCCAAGGAAGTCCATGCGAAGAGCTCCCGTGGAAACAGTGCTCCAACCTCCAATGGGAACAAGAAAACCGACTCATCGACCTGTGTGGACTTCAACCGCTCGGAATGCATCCAGAAACGCTATCTGTGCGGCCACAGCCTTTACACCGAGGTTATGAGGAAACAGTGTCCCAACACTTGCGGATTCTGCTAATGCTGTTATACTCAAATCATAAACCAATGAGAAGCCAAAGATCAGCACAGTCCACACGTTCTTGGACACTGATCAGCCATCAGGTCGGCGTAGTCCGAATTGTCACAAAGATCTTTCCGTTTTGGGCAGTCGGACACTTTTCCGGGAGCCGCTTTGTCCACACAGCCTGGGCGCGGTCTCCGAGTGGTTTGACCGCAGTAGCCACAGGTCAGGGGGCACTGCTCCCTCATAAGCTCCTTGTAGTCAGGGTGTTTGCAGAGGTTCTTCTGCTTGGGACAGTCGGACACCTTGCCTGGCTGATGGAGATCTCGGCATTGGAAGCCTGCATAGAAGATCGTTCTGATTCTTGGTAAATGACTTACCGGCTGGTTCGCATCTACTTTTCACCGTATTACACTTGTATCCATCAGGACAAACCGCGTCTGTGTGGCAGAAGACTGGCTTATTGTGGACAACCGCGCCTTCAATTATGACCGCGAATTGGCTAAGGACTAAGGGGGCGCAGAGCACAAGGAGAAACATGGCGACGAACCAGTTGGCCTCACTGATCTCACGATGCCTTATAAAGGAATGCTTGTGGTTGTTGTTCAAATAGAATTCTGCATTTTCACCGTCAATCGGTTGTTTTGACCAACTGTGGACAATGACCAAATTTAGAGCAAATACTGCTGGAATTCTCGCGAGTCAGTAAGTAAACACGTGTGTCATGCTTGGGCTATTTTAGGATAAACTGAACGCTGTAGAAGGATGCATATTAGCACAGAGTTAGCCACAGCTAAACCCTCTCCGTAAAATGGATAGAAGATTATGCTATCGCGCAAGATGATACCGTAGTGCTCCACTCTGTCGTCGTTCCATAAGTGCCTCCTAATCTTGGCAGACAATGCCTCCTTACTGCGATCCAATCTCGATGTCCTGACGATGGCTGAGATCTCAACAAACAATAGTTGCCCACATTCTCAGCAAACAAAAAGCAGCGTCGTTACTTTACACCTCTGGAAGGACGCCAAATTCACCCAGCACGGTGGGGGTCGGAGGGTCCTTAGCGAATCTGTTGAATTTTACTGCTTGAACATCTTCAAATCTTCAATTTGTCAACACTTACGGTTCCAGCGCGATAACATTCTGAATTTTGTACTGTACGGAAGATTTGCCCAATGGTTTCCACGTCTTTTGAGTTCTTGTTGTTGCTCTTCTTGCGGGATACGGCGAGCCACGGAAAGGTAGCTCCACTCGTCCGTCCTTTCAGATTTCAGTTGCTGCCAGATTGGCTCGCGGGGAAACTTTCTCGCTATTTCGTTCGTTATCGTGCAATGGAGTTAGTTATATAACGTTTCAGAGCCACCATGTCATCCGAAAATGAAGCGCTCGAGAACTTCATATCGGACCTCACAACTCACTTCCTTTCCACCGCCGAGATTTCCGACGACGTCGTTGACAGAGGGTAGGTTCTACTTTGCACTCTTTCCTTATAGGAAACATTTTAGCTATGACAGCAACTTTGCTGAGTACAGCGACATCGACGGTGTGGCAGAGGCGACGATTCTGACGGATCCAGGATTTGCCGATCTACTCGACGTCGGTAAGCGCTTACAGCAATCAACTTCAATCTGGATCCTTTATTCCAGTCATGCAAAAGCTCGAATCGGTAATCGAGAGCGGGCAGAAGGAACCTATTTTCGACCGATTAGGACAGGAAGGCATTCCAGCAAAGAAGCTCGTAATTCTTCTCTGGATAGCCGTCGAGGAAGCTCTCAAGAACCAAAGGTACCTCGGCTTGTATATTACAACATAATTACTAGTGGGTTTAGTGACGTGAACTCGCTGCGGAAGGGAGCTTATGCGGCACGGGCCTACATGCTGTTCAGCTGTCTCCCCGGAGCTCAAGCCTTCGAGATCTTCAACCGCTTCTTGTATCTGGTATTAAGGCGTATTTCTTCTGTGCACTGAATCTCTCTTCTAGAAAGCGCTCGAACTCCTCCGACACCTTTACCGCTTGATAGTCTTCAGACAGCGGGTGTCTTCTTCCTCTAACGCAAAGGGAAAAGGCAAACGGAAGAAGAGTCAACCCATCGTGGACAACAATGCAGGTATGGCTACTGACTTCAAGAGAACCAACAACTCTGTGAGCTTTTTCAGAAGAGATGCAGATTTCCCCGAGGGAGCAAGAGACCTGCAAGAAGATCTTCCTCTACAGCTTGGACGGTGTCTACATTCTCCTGCAAACCGTCTCCGTTGCCGGGCCCAAGGATACAGTCGAGTCCACCGGCCTTCTCCTCAGGGACGCCATTCACATTGACCTCAGCGAGGACACGGAGACCACGATGCCGGAATCCTTCGATGCGTTCAAATCCCGACGAAGCGTCAGCAGCAAATGTTTCGGAATCCTCCATCAGCTGATCGACGACCGCCACGGATTCCGAGAGATCATAGTTATGGCCCGAGTCCTTAAGCCTCGCCTTATGTGTTATGGCCCGGCCGATGAAGTCATCCCTACGACCTCAGCCATTTCCAGTCACATGATTGCCTACAGAGATCACATCATGTGCTTCCTGCGGACGAGAGCTCTGGTATCTCTTTTGTCACTGTGATCTTAATGCAATATGCTTTCAGATGACCGAAGATGCCGAGAAAGAGCACCGAATGATCTACAAATTGGCCCAAAATGCCTTCGTGTGTCCTGACCGAAGTGACTACAGAAGCAAGGTGTCGGAGAGCGTCATCGAACTTCTGCGTCTTGTCCCCTCGAAATTCCACTACGTAAGCAAACAACTGTAGATAACCCGCAAATTCTAACTTTCTTCAGGAGTTCGTCCAATTCCTAGAGAAGGTCTACTCCCAGAACATCAGCTCAATGCGCAGTTTTGCCATCGAAGTCTTGCCCCAATTCATTAAGGCTTTTGGTAAGCGCAAAGCTTTCACGTTCATGGTAAAGACCCCATTTTTTAGATCTATCCGGCCCTGACCCAGGCCCTATTGTCCAGGAACGAGGCGAGGAGGAGTCTGAGGAAGAGAGTGAAGAAGAGGAAATGGATGCTGAAGATCAAGATCAGCACGCCGAAAACGACGATGGAAGCGATGACGAGGAAGATGCGCGACCGGCCAGAAAGGCGAAGCCAAAGAGAAGAAGACGCCACATGACGCCGCCCCCTCGTCTTCATCCTATAGAGGGTCCCCTCACCATCCTCCTCGAGGCGGTCTATGACAAGTCCTCTTCGATCCGTTCGAAGGCGCTGGCTCACCTTGCAGAACTGTTCAAGGACTCCACACAGCTGAGCCTGATCGAGAAGATCTGCGCGGACAACATGGACGTCGAGCAGCACGCCGTGAAGTCCACCGAGAGCGGCGAGACATATCCGTCTCCTCTACTTCTGATTGTGCTCCAGCGCTGCGATGACGAGAAAGTAGTCGTAAGGAAGTGCGCACTACTCGCTCTAGGGAGCCTGTTTCCTTCGCTGACGGACAAGGATCACGTGCAAACCGCATTAAAGGAAATGTCGGTAAGCAATCTACGGTCATGTAGGAAGGGGTTTCTTTGGAAGAAGGAGGGAGAGGGCATAAAATCTTGGGACTGTAAGTATCTATTTCTCCAATAATGAAGCCCGTTTCTTAGGACCTGACACGAGACACGTCAGTGATGGTGCGGAAGCAAGCGGCGGAAACGCTCAGCGAAGTGTTCAGGACACAGCCTGGGAACGAAGCGATCAGAACGACATGGCTGGACGCTGTGATGCCGATGCTCATCGACCGTGAGCAGAGTGTCCAACAATTGGCTTCCAAAATTGTTATGGTAAGGCCATCATGACAGTTTGATACAACACTATAACGTTCTAGGAAGTTATCTTCGCCGAGCTGAACAGTGCATCTCCCGGAGAACACGTGTGGATGGTGTTGAAGGACATCGAACGCGATTGCAACGTCCGCAGATTGCTGTATCGCGCGATGATGGCTCTAAGGGACCAAAACCTTCTGCCGCAGACGCTCGTGGGCGTAATGTCCAAGCACGTGACGGACGCGGACAAGAGCGCCTCTGCATGGCTTCTGCTGTCCTTCCTCAGCAAAATCTTCAAGGTCAAGCCGAAGGTCGCCTATGAATTCTGGTTCTCACTGGCTGCTGGAGCACATGATACCATGGTGCCCACCTACGTCTCCAACACGCTCGTGCAGACTTTCCAAGAACTTAGTCGAGAGCAGATCAACACGCTAAAGGCCGACCTGAAGGGCAGAATCGTTCGCTTTGAGTATGGTATTCTCGGACTCCTCACCTGACAGTTTCGTCTTTTCAGCGTTCATGCAAAGAACATTCCTTCCATCTTCTACTTGTACGCCAAGCTCTACGACGCGGTGGGAGAGGGAGCCCCTGGACGCCCGGTCTTCTTCAATTTCTGCAAGAAACTGGTCACCATGGTCTCCAACGCAATCTGTCAGGTTCTCTATGGGAAAGACTTGAAGGACATGCCGTTCGTCGACGAACCGGGAAGCTCTTCACGTGTAGTACCCTCCCAGCAGCCCAGCTCTCAAGGTGTTCCGGTTACCAACTACCAGCCCGGCGACCTCAACGAGCAAACGGTCATTTCCATGCTGCAGACCGTTGGCGAATGCGTGCAGTATGAACCGAAAACCTGTACGGACAAGTTGGCCAAGGTGTTCAAGTACATCTTTGCGTCGGACTACGCGTTGTCAGGTAGGACATATTTTTTAATTTGGATCTTCCTATCCACATGTGAAAGAAGTGGTGTGACTCCTCGTGCCTGGCTGTTAACGCACATGTTGACATTGACGTGATGATGTTGACGTTGACACGTTGACGCACACTTAAACGCACATGGATCCTTCAAGATTTCAGTGTTGTCTCATTACAGTAGACGATTGACACGTTGACGCACACTTAAACGCACATGGATCCTTCAAGATTTCAGTGTTGTCTCATTACAGTAGACGAGGAGAAGGAAACCCTACAAAGGGCCAACCTGGTCATGAGCGAGTTACCCCCGGAGACCGGAACTCAGAGTCAGTTCAATGCAAGCGAATTCTGGAAGCAGCATGCTGTCCTTCTCTCGGCGGTGGCAACGAGAAGAGTCCGAGCCATGTGCGCTGTCGCACTGTGCCGCATCTGCTTACAGGTAATTCGTAGACCCATAAGGAAAACACCAACTGTCCACGATTCAGCACGAGCAACTGGCCAAGGATTGCATCCCGGTTTTCGCACGTGAATTGAGGAACAACCGTGACCACATTATCCGGAATAATCTCATCGTCGGAATCTCGGATCTTTGTGTGCGCTACACGCTCATGGTCGACCGGTACAGTACGGTCATGGCGCTGTGTCTGACGGACGCCTCAGTCTTCGTGAGGCAGCAGACGATCACCCTTCTGACCAACCTGATTAAGGAGCAGTTCCTCAAGTGTGAAGGACAGGTACGTCATCACAGTAGCTATCGTGACCTTCGCTCATTGGTTTAGATCCTCTACAAACTGATCACCACACTCATCGACGACAACAAGGGCATCCGCGACTACCTCTACTTCTGTCTTGTAGAAGTGCTTCTCGTGCAGTTCCCTGGAATGTTCTTCAACCATTTTGTCGAGTGTCTCTTCTACTTCAACGGCGCTAAGCATCAGCACCAAGGCGAGGAGAACGGTACGTACCCTAAAGCTTTTGAACGACTCTATAGTCTCTCTTTAGAAGGTCAGAAGGATGCGGAGACGCAGAAGGAAAGGAAGGCCTATGTGTACGAGCACATGAAATCGAACATCCGTGGACGAGCGAATCTAGCCCGAAGAATGCGACTGTACAAATTCATGGTAAACAGCATTACATACGAGCAGGCCCTACTTCAGTGTTTCAGCTGGGAACAATGGATGATACGAAGAAGTTCGCCATATGGGCTCGTCTGATCTACGAAGTTTGTGCCCCTGTGGCCGAAGGCACCATGGATTACACTAAGAGAATGTACGAAACGATCCTCATCGACACTCTTAACGTAAGCTTTCACCGATACACCACTCTTCTAGTAGCTCCTTCCAGATCTTTTGTTGTGAAGAACTGAAAATGTACAGTCTTATGACGAAAAGAAGGGACGGCGAAGCAGATGAAAACGCAGCAGAGGAGGGTGGCCAACCTCAAGAGAATGTAAACCTGAAGTTTGGAATGGAAACATTCATCCTTCTTTACAGGCGCAGGAGAACAGAGCGAACAACCTGAGGGCGTCCGTCCTTCGCAGTGGCGTTGGAGAAGTTATAATCCCGGGTCTTCTGAGTCTGAAGGTGTTCCTGACAGAGAAACGCTCTCCGATGTTGAAACTGGTCATGAACGCGCTGATGTAAGCTGGTCCAAGGGGTAGCTGACTTTAAGACACGTGTTTAGGGAGTTGGTCAAGGACTTCGAGGAGCAGCTGGACAGCTTCTTTGCCAGTAACCGCCAGGCGAAGGCGGAACTGCTCTTTGACATTCGTCGCTCCAAGGAAATCGAACAAGAAGAGAAAGACTTGCGCGAGGCCGAGGAGGCGGCCAAAATCGAAAGACTCCAAGCACAGACTCGTGCTCTGTCGATGACTCCCAAGAAGAAGCAGCAAGCCTCACCTCAAACTCCGGAACACTTGGTCCGCGCCGCCTCTGTGGATACTGCCCGGAGGAAGGTGACGAAGCGGAGGCGCACGACGCTGGCCGGCATCCAACAGGAACCGCTGGTCTACGGTAAGTCCTTTCAACAGCACTTTTCAATAGTACTATCTGTTCCTTTTTAGATGCGGAAGCCGATGAAAATCCATTGGCGGACTACAGCAAGCACAACTCCATTCTGGACGATTCAAGGAGCGAGATATAGGAGTCTTCTACCTGTAATTTTTTGTCATTGCTGCTAATAAAGCATTCTGGACTCGACGAAAGGGGCTCTCTCCCCTGGGTTAACTATCGCACGAGATACTGCCGATGTATGGTTGGAAACGCCATTCCTGTCATAATCCCGCTTTCCTACTACGATCAATTGGTCTGAGAAGATAGGTGAATCTGCCGACTTTCCGAACCCAGTCCTTCGGATGCAAACGACAATAATTCTTACTTAGATACTTTATTCCTTCATATTTAGATGTCGACAATCTCCGACTTCTCTTCGCCTATTACACGTCACGAGTGTAACTCATGTAGCTATCTGGAAAATCAACTTCAAAAATCACGAAGGTTCACGTTTGACCACTTACTGTTGGGTCGGTTCTGGTTGACACGGACGCTCTGGGGCGCAGAGCTCTGCTGTCGCAGCAGGGGAGTCCGCTGGTTGCGGTGGACGCTAGGAGAATCTCCTACTGGAAGGCGCATGGACGAAGACGACGAAGGCTCGTTCAGGTCAACGTTGCTGAAGGTGACGCTGGTCGACGAGGCGCCGTTCTTCAGGATCGGCCTGCCGGGCTTCTCGTCACGGGAGACTTGCAAATAGCAGTTGGACTTGGGCACGGCGATCGCGCTCGTGGCCGGCGTCACTGTCAGGTGCTCTCCGGAAAGACGGCTTCGGGTCATGTCCTCGTCTTGGGGCATTGAGATGACAATGGGCACCGGGCGAGGTTGTTCCGCTGGAGTAGAACGTCTTCCCAGGAAGCGCTGGTGCCAACGCAGCTGCTCGTTAGCTGCTCGCTCATGTTGAAGCTGTTCGCGGCTTTGCTGAAACGAGAGAGGCATTAGAGAGTTCTTCAAAACCATTTGTTTCTATTTCTTCAAAGACCCAAACCTAAGAAATTTCAAAGAAAAGCATCCTTACCCTTGCCACGGCGATGGCCACGTTGCGCTCCTCTTCGACCTGTGAGCAGTAGGAGATGGCCGCGGCGATGATGACGAAGACAATGAAGGCAAGACCAAGCCAGAAAACCCAGAACTTCCAGTCGTTGTCGAGATAGCCGTTCAGGTTCAGAAGGGTGGGAGCGATCGTCGTCGACTGAGTGAGGATGGCGGTGCCCACGTCATTGAACGTCTTCGTTGTCAGCTCTTCGACGAAGGCGACGGTGCTGCTGGCCACGGTGGTGGTCACAGCGGAAGTGGAGTCTTCGGTGGTGATGGGAGCCGGAGAAGAAGACATGTCAGTCAGTAGGCCGAACCGCTCGGCAGAGAGGTTAGTCGATGAAGTGAGGTATGAAGGCGGCGGATGTGGAGACTTTGCGGTTTTTTGAGGACTGTCTAGACAAAGCTACTATCGTTGCGCTTCGACGATTATCGGTTCTACAGACAAAGCTACTTCTTTGACTGTCATGTCTAGCTATCTGTCTAGTATGTCTTCAGGCCGGCAATGCGAGAAAGATGAAGGAATGGAAAATGAAGGAAGACAGACTGTCTCACGGGGCCACTTAAAACGGCTCCTGGCCCCTCGAAGCCCCCTACTTTGCAATTACCGGTAGACAGCCGCCGATCGGTATGGGCGAAACACCGTCTTCGAAAGCAAACGGAGGATCTCAAAACATCGAAGACCAGCAGTGGTACCACGGACTTCGCTCTCGCGCTGACATAGAGTACGTCGCCGCTCACCCCGATCTAATCCCCATCCGCTTCTTGTAGGCCACTTCTCAGCCAACCAGGCGACTGGCTAGTCAGGGCGACGGAGTCGCGAAACAAGACGGAGATCGTGATCAGCGTCCGCTCGGAGAAGCGCGGCATCAGCAATCTGACGATCCGCTTCGATGGGTCCGCATGGCAACTCGGTGTCCTGATGAACAGTTCGCGCTGCAGACGATTTCCCTCCATCTGTGGACTCATCTCCTACTACAAGCAGCACAAGCTCCCAGGGCGCTTGCGGCTGCTGCGCGCCATCCATCGCCCCAAGTGGCTTGTGAAGCACGAGGCCATCAAGTACGATAAAACTAAGGTTTGTTTGTTTTTTTCGTTGAAGTAACGTGGTGTCGTCACCAGAGAAGTCGAATGGACATGCATAAACTGAGATTCTTACAAACAAAACTTACTTTTGCAACTTATTGTAGGATCTCCTCGGTAGCGGCAACTTCTGTCACGTGTACAAAGGCGTCTACGAGCGGAAAGGCGAAGCTGACCTAGAAGTGGCGGTCAAGGTGTGCCACAACGACGCTTCGGCCGCGGACCGCCAAGGCCAAAAGGAGGCAAAGGACTCCATGCTGCACGAGGCGAAGATCATGTCGTACTACTCGCACGAGAACGTTATCCAGTTCTATGGCGTCGCCTGTGACCACCACCCCATCATGATTGTAATGGAGTTCTGCCCGGGCGGTTCGCTGGACACTCACCTGAAGAACATGAAAAAGGACATCGACGTCGGCGAACGCGTGCTCTACTGCCTCGAGGCGGCACAGGGAATGAGTTACCTGCACGAGCAAAGCTGTCTCCATCGCGATTTGGCCGCACGGAACTGCCTCATCTCCGCCAAGGGTATTGTGAAGATCGCCGATTTCGGGCTGAGCAAGATGGTCGGTGAAATGAACGAAGGGGACGCGGGGACGCAACAGGTGCCCGTCCGGTCAGGATCTGAGTCTCCGACTAAACTGATAAATGGACTTTAGATGGATGGCTCCCGAGACGTTGCAGAAGAACCCGTCGATGACGACAAAAAGCGACGTCTGGTCATACGGCGTACTCGTCTTCGAGATCTTCAACCTGGGAGAAAAACCATGGCCTGACGATCCGGCCAAGAAGGTCGCCACGCTCATCCGTCGCGGACGAATGGTGGATCCACCAGAACTAGCTCCCCAGCAAATTCGCGACCTGATGCAGCGCACGTGGAAGATGGAGCCGGAGCTCCGCCCCAGCTTCAAGGAAATCGTTACGTACATAGCAGATGTCAGCAAGAACCAAATCCCACCCCCGATGCCAGACAAGTGTACGACAAACCTCATCCCAGGAGTCAAGCGGTGCCTCTTCGGTGGTGAAGATGTAAGTGATCTGTGGCTGGACCAATTGACTCCGTTTTCAGAGAGTGCTGCTTGAATCCGAAGACGACAACCAGAAGATGACAGACACCGAGAACAATTCGGAGCGTACGCAGAAGACGACGAACACTGGAGAAGAGAGGAACAGCGCCATGTCATCCAAGATGCGCAGGAGTAGCAAAATGCACGCAAAAAAGAGATCCGTAAGAAGACGTTAAATTTTCTAAAATTCAACTACATCTTCTCCCTCCAACGAGGTTGAAGTAAAAAAACTTCTCGGTCCGTAGATGAACCTGTGTTGATACTGGGTTAATGTGCACAGGAAACAACAAACCTTCATTGCAATAAATTCTGAATCCCTGACTCAAAAAAAAAAAACACCAACTCACGATTATCGACGATGCTCGCAACGGCGATCTGCGAAGCTCCTACTGTCACGGTGTCCGCCTCGCTTGCCATCAATGTATTCGCTTCGCAACGGGCTTCTAGGGCGAGAATAGCGGCGCTCATGACGACTGTCGTCGTAGTGACTACGACGGCGCTCCTCGTAGTTGCCTCGGCGGTGCTCATCGTAGTGGCCTCGACGGTGCTCATCATAATAACTACGGCGGCGCCCGTCGTACTGACCGCGACGGTGTTCCTCGTAGTGACCACGGCGGCGTACTTCACAGCGACCGTCCGTCTCCTGAGCCATAAGTTCGCCGTCGTCAATCTTCTTAAGGCGCTCCGTCAGATCGTCTATGGCTGCAGCAATTTTGGCATAGCCTACATGTTGGCGCCCGTTCAAGTGCTCCTCCAGACGCTGTGGGGTTTCTCCAACATTCATGAAGCAGCCACATATCTTGCACACCTCCATCGTTTTTCCACGAGTTGGTTCGCCGGTCGAGAGAATCTAAATTAGTTCAATGTCATGGCAAATGTAAGAAACCTCAGATACATACCGCCTGAGTTTTGGCACGCTCTTGTATGAGGCGTTCGGCGCGCTCGATAAACCCTTGCGCCTTTTCCACCTCGCCAGCCGCACCAGCTGCATTTGCCTCATTTTGCAAGCCTTCGATGTCCTTGTCAAGATTGGCGAGTTTTTCTTGAACTTTCTCATACGCAGGATTGTCGGGGGTGACTATCGTCTGCGTCAAAGCCAGACGCTCTTCGTGACGTTCAATTTTGCGCTTCATATCATTTTGCAGGCGCATGAGGAATTTTAGAAATCGGCGCTCATAGGAGAGGCGTTCGAAGCGAGCATCTGCCTGATAAGCGCGACGAAGCTCTTCATCATGAACCAGCCTGCATGGCCCTGAAACAAAGAAGCTATTACACAACTCAGCCGAAGCCTTGTAGAACTTACCCAAGTCCACCTTGGTGTTGGTGAACAGATCGTGCGGACAGAATCCAGCCAAGAAGTATTTGCAAACGCATTCATCGGTAAATCGAAGAAGCTCACATTTGCCAATCTCCGCGTTGCGGCTCGTGCCCATCAACTCGTTCAGCATTGCTGCCATTTGCGACGTTGCGGACATCGTGGCACTTCCTTGCAGCACTAAAGATATGCAATGAAAACCATGTGAATTTTAATATGCGCAAATATCACGAAACCAATGCGATACTCGTACATAAGCATTGCTGTGTACAGCACACTCATTGGGGGAGGTTTCCACCACGGACGGTGATCAGGCTTCACGGAAAACGAACAAACGCGATACGAAACGAAAAGAGCGACCCCGGCCATCCAAGCACGATGTCCCTTGCAACCTGCTCCACTAGACAATCAACCGACAGATCCTCGATGTGTTCCGGTGTATAGCATCGCCGTATCAGCACACCCCAACTTCAACGCAAAGCCGTAAGTGTTGAACGGATCCGCGGCGGAGTGAAAATCGCCCGTGAAGCCCTCATTCAACCACCCTTTTCAACTTCGTCTTCAAGCTGGGTCCGGGCGCTCCAAATCGTGGATGAAGCCATGCGAGGCATGTGTGAACAGCGCAAGATCCATCCCCTACGACCCCAAATAATCATTCTTTCAATCTCATTTAACGGTATTCCACTCAAGACCAAAGTCACCCAATTTGACCCGGCCCGAGAATTTCGGGTGACCCGAACGCTGGCCCGAGATTCCTGCCCATGGGGCGTACGAGGAGCGGCTTCAGGGTGTCGTCGAGGGGGGTTCGCTCCAGAGCTGAAGATCGTGTTCCGACCAAGCCCCGGAAACTCGTTGGTCGACGACGACGGACTCCGCATCGAGCAGACGCACAAGATCGAAGAGAAGAAGACCACTGTATTACAACGACTTTACGGTAATCACTAAACCGTGGGTACAGGACGACGTTTCGTACCTCGTGTTTCACACATTGTGCATTAGCATTTATGAAACAACGCAACACCAATTGCAACATCGTGCGCGTTCTACTCTCCCATAACAAAAAAAGGTTTAGGTTTATTCATCCAAAATCAAGCCAGTCGCACTCGCTAACGTTCGACCCGCGAAACCATCGCCTCCTAACAACAACTCCACTGTTGCTATAACAAACGCCATTGAGACGATGGACAAGGTTCCCTACATCTTCAGCGACGCCGTCATTTCCACTCTGTATAAGCTCCAGGACGGCGACCTCCCGGGGATCTGGGGAGCCGCTCTGCAGGATCACAAAACCAATCGCAGGAAGCTTGCACTTCACATTTACTTCATCGATAGGCAGTGGCTGTTTGGCGCTATTCTGAGAGATTCGTCAGGCGCAGATCAATGGTTTTCGGCCTACGAGCTGCTTCAATTCCCCAGGAAGTACATTCAGTGTTGGCGCGTTATGATGACGGACTTCAAGCAAGTGGTTGGGGTACCTACTCCAACAAGTAAGGCAGAAATTCAGAACATTCTAAGACTTGTGAAGTTTGGCGCGGTGAGTCTGCACCTGCGCAGAGATGCAGAAGAGCCGACGGAGCTGGACGAAATCCTCGACTCCCTCCATCACTGTTTCTGTTCATTTATTGTGCTTTTCACCCAGCGACGGAACGAGTATCAACACCGTTTCCTGAGAGCTCACCTGACGATGGACTACATGGACGGTTTAATGATCTCGTTTGCCGATACATTGCCTGCCGACATTCTGGAACTACTGGGACAGCATCTGCATCGTCAAGAGGACTTGGGAAATAATATGGGTAGATGGATTCGTCCATCGGCGTTTAAGGCCGTGTTCGAATGTTGATTTCTGTGAACATCTATTGCGTATGTAGGCGTGATAAATTCCTCCACAATAGTTCTATTCATCGTGCTGGAGAACCTGGGGTAGCTCGGTTTTTTCCCGACGGGCCGACCCGTTCCACGAGCTACCCCTTAGGAGCTCGGCTACCGGGTTAAGGGCAAAGGCTCCGCCACCCCCGGAAACTCTCACCTCCACTTGGAGATCGCACTTGTGAAGCTGATAAGGAAGAACTGTCGCACCGTTGACCTGTTAAATCCGGTAAAATATTTAATTGCAACAACAATTTAACAACAGCAGTTCATCGCCTACTCGGCGTCCTCGACCTTCGTGGCGCGGGTGTACACCTGCTGCCCACTGTGCTTGACGATTGGTTTGATGAGTCCCTTGGCGGCGAGCTCGGCGAGTCCTTGCTTGGCGAGGGAGGCACGGACCTTCAGGCGCTCGGAGACGACGGACGGGGTGATCAGTTTGTAAGTGACGACTTCCTTGTAGAGCTTGTCGTAGGTGCCCTGGTCGAACAGCACCATGTTGTTGAGCTTGTCGCGGACCTTTCCTTTCGACCACTTCTTTTTCTTGGCCTTGCCGCCACCGGCTCCGGCCTTCGGGGGCTTGCCAGACTTGGCATCGGCCTTCTTCGTGGTTTTAGGGGGCATGCCTGAAGAACGATCTCAATTACTAATGGACAAAGTGAATGCACGAATCATCAGTCGGATATAGTCAAATTTAGGACGGCGCCTGGAGAAAGCTGATTGCACACAAGACGGCGTCAGCTGCTCGCCGGACACAGCTTCAAAGGGCGGACCATACTTACAGCAACAGGCACGAAGCGCGGATTGTACATAAGGCAAACAATCATTTAGAAGGAAAAAACCGTCAAAGCGCGTAGAGCGCGGCGAAACAGAGCGAAGCACTCGCTCTGATGGACTGATGAGTGTGACAAAGAAGGGGAAGACACAATTTGCCATGACGAAATGTTTGAAATTGAAGCACACGCAGTTCAGCAATCTCCACCAGCGCAAATTAACCCCACTCGGCTGGAAACGAAACATGACGGAAACTCACTACCGGCAACGGCCGTCCAAACGCGCAAGGAGAAGAAACGATACGGTCGATGGCGATTGTTGTGGGAGCCGAAAAACTGAAATGCACGATTTTTCGCACGTTCAGTCCAAGGAACAATTCGCCCCAAACGAAAAAGCTAATGTGCACTCGGCTCACCGGGTTCTCTATAAGTCAACCTATGAGAAGCAATGGTATTGTATCCCTCCTGTCCCCGATCTACTTGCATACTCGATTACTGTAGTGTCTGGTCATTTGTTCTCCGATTCATGCGCAGGCATTCATTTGGTATCCAGCTATCCTCCGCAAGGTCTCGCTGAACCTTCAAACATCGGCGATTAGGTTCCTGAGATCGACGGGATAACAAATGAACACCAACGAGAAAAAGGAGCGCCCTTGAATGGAGATCACAAACCGGTAGCGCATCCTTTATCGCCCTGGCGGAACCTGCTTGGGCATAGGTTAAGGCGGGATATAAAGGGGGTTCGGAGTCGGCTAAGGCAGCTCAGTCCCATCTCAACAGCATGAAGGTCCTCTTCGTCCTCCTCGTCGCCCTCTTCAGCTTCTCCAACGCCTTCTTCTTCCCGCAGCAGGGCGGAGGCGCCGGATGTGGATGCGCGTAAGTCCTCAAAATTGACTTGTTTTCCTAGAATTCCATTTCAGCCCTCCTCCACCTCCTCCTCCCTGCCACTGTGCTCCTCCTCCCCCGGCTTGTGGAGGAGGCTGTGACGCTCCCCCTCCTCCTCCCCCTCCGGCTCCTTGTGGTGGTGCTTCTGGCGGATGTGGTGGCGGTGGATACGCTGCTCCCCCTCCCCCTCCTGCTTCTGGATACGCGACCGCCGGAAAGAAATAAGGGAAAAGACCTCGAATATACTCTCACTTGCCTGTAAAAACTGATTTTCACCCTCAATAAATAAACAGACCAGTAGCAGATTAGTAAATAGAAGTGCTTCTTTTGTTCGGGAAACCGTCGGTCAACGCGGTTTTTGTTCGCATCTACAAACTGGGCCCTTCCCTGTTTGCCCAGCATGTTTCACACCTCTATAAAACCCGTCAAGTAGCCGGGAACGGCACTCAATCATGAACACTCCTCTTGTGCTCTTCCTCGCCTTCTTCGCCTCAGCCATCGCTCAGCCTCAACCGGGATCGCCCTGCGGCGCCAACGATCCACCTGGAATATGTGGCAACGACTTGGAATGCGACTTCACGACCAACAAGTGTGTGGCCAAGGCAGCAGGAGTTACCAGTAAGTGCATACCCCAGGAAGGACATCTCTAGTTGCTTCTTTCCAGCTACGACTGCAGCTCCCGGCCCTACGACCACCGCGGCCGGGCCAAACAGCGCCACGACCACTCGGGCTCCTTCCGTCGGCGGGCCTCCTTTGTCGCAGTGCGTCGACCTCCACGCCCCGGGACGCGTGTCCGATTGTCCGCGCCGGAAGCACCTCTGCGAGAACAAGCTCTACTACGACCTGATGACCGTGCAGTGCCCGAAGACCTGTGGACGCTGTGGTTCCCAGAGCTCCAACGGTGGCGGAGCCCAGGGAAACTCGAACTGCGTGGACCTCCACGCCCCGGGACGCGTGTCCGACTGTCCCAGTCGCAAGTACCTCTGTGACAACGACCTCTACCGCGACCTTATGGCCGTCCAGTGTCCGAAGACCTGCGGGAAGTGTTGATGGGTCCCATAGATGTGCCTTTGATTTAGGAATAAACACAAGAAATAAACGATTATACGGTAACTTGTATGTATTGTACGTCTTACGATGAATAACTTAACTTCAAGAGCGCCGCTTGAGTAGTGGATGACGCTTCAGTTACCCGAGAAGGTCGTATTTCGGATCGAATACGGACTGTATTCCCATATCCGAAGAATTGGTCCTTAAAACTGATGGTGGAATATCGTCGGCATTGTCCGTTTCTAATCAAGTCATACTGTAGCCTCAGTCTAGTCTCTTGTTTCCGTCAGCTCCTGGCTTCGTCCACTTCCTCCCTCCAGACAGACTTGTTAGACGCTTCGGCACCCGGTCGGGTCCAGCGGCTTCTCCTTTTTGGAATGAGCGTTGGGCTGAACGGTTGGAATTCAGCCCAAATGACTACTAGAACGCAGAAAGACCGTCGTCAGGACCTTGCTGCAAAAGAAAAGTATACACCGGCTTGCTCTCGCTAATGCGAACGTCCTTTCAGAAGACGTCACAATCGCAAGGAGGACATTCCCCGTTGTGAGAGCATCGAGAGCATTGCGTTCAGCCTCGACAACTTGGAGCCCTCAATAGTGTCGGTTTCTGCTGGAGTTTTGCAATGTTTCTAGCCTTTGTTCAGGTCCCCCTACGAAGGCCTCTCGGACTCCGAAGCGGACGACTTCATTAGGCACTACAACGACCAGTTCCACTCGGACCTCAGCACCAGCAGCTCGTTCCTTTCCACTTCTGCACTCCCTGAGAAGATAAAGCCCCTCGCTTGCGTGTCACCGTAAGTCTTTTTGGTGCTTCTCGGAGCTTTTGGCATCATTCCATCCGAAGGCGACCATATAGCGAAATACAGTCCAAACATACTCTCAGAAACGAAAGGTTTGATTATGTGGAGCCCTAGGATCTGGAAAGCCTGACCCGGGTCCAGAATGGACCCGGACGGAGACTGAACTTGAGAAGTTTTGTAGCGTTTATCGGTGAATCCGCCATATTCCTTCCTCAGTTTCATTCTTAATCCCATCTAATCTAATTTTCTTTGAAGGACCGACGCGAAGACTCTTGAGAAGGCCACTGACAACTACGACCAGAATCGGATCCCGGAAGGACAGAGAAGTCGCGGTCAATTGACGGCCGCGGACCGCGCTAATGATGTCCCGAGTTGTCCGTCGATGGATCAACTGGACGCGGTGAAGCCCGTTTCACTAAAACGGTGAGTTTCCACAGCTTCTCCTTCTCCTAAAGCCGCTCTTCAGACGTCACAGCACACCAGATGCATTAGCGAAGATGGTCGACGTGACAAGGACGCTCTTCGCCGAAGCATGCTTATACGGTGGCTACTGCGTCCGCTACTCCCGTCTCTACCCAGTTAGTCCCTATCTCTCCCTCTTTCATCAACTTCTTTCTCTTTAGACGCCCGCGGCCATCGCTGTCTTCATCTTCGCCTTCTACATCTGCGCGCTCTACCTACAACTCTCGCTAGCCTCCTTCATCGAGCTCGCCGCGCAACTCTGCTGGCCGTTAGCACACGTCGGACTCCGGTTCATTGAGCAAGCCTTGAAGAGCGCCGGGAACTGGATAGGAAACATGGACGACCTCGGACACGCGATGTACTGCGACATGTCCCAACTGTGGTGCCACCGGTTCGAGATGATGTGCGACAATCGCTGCAGTTTCACAAGCCTAGCCATGGAGCGCATGCGGATTTGAAGCGGGTTTGACTTTTTTGGACCCTAAACTGACCATTTTGTACATAAAGAGGCAGGTAGAGATTGATGTGGATTAGGAAGGCGTCTAAAGCCTCTTCAACAGCCTCAACTGAGAATCGAACACAAATTACCGTATAATCGTTTATTTCTAGTGTTTATTCCTAAATCAAAGGCACATCTATGGGACCCATCAGCACTTCCCGCAGGTCTTCGGACACTGGACGGCCATGAGGTCGCGGTAGAGGTCGTTGTCGCAGAGGTACTTGCGACTGGGACAGTCGGACACGCGTCCCGGGGCGTGGAGGTCCACGCACTGCCACGAAGGAGGCCCTCCGACGGAAGGAGCCCGAGTGGTCGTGGCGCTGTTTGGCCCGGCCGTGGTAGTCGTAGGGCCGGGAGCTGCAGTCGTGGCTGGAAAGAAGCAACTAGAGGTGTCCCTCCTGGGGTTACACTTACTGGTAACTCCTGCTGCCTTGGCCACACACTTGTTGGTCGTGAAGTCGCATTCCAAGTCGTTGCCACATATTCCAGGTGGATCGTTGGCGCCGCAGGGCGATCCCGGTTGAGGCTGAGCGATGGCTGAGGCGAAGAAGGCGAGGAAAAGCACAAGAGGAGTGTTCATGATTGCGTGCTGTTCCCGGCTACTTGACGGGTTTTATAGAGGTGTGAAACATGCTGGGCAAACAGGGAAGGGCCCGGTTTATAGATGCGAACAAAAACCGCGTTGACCGACGGTTTCCCGAACAAAAGAAGCGATACAGAGCGCTTTTTCTGTTTGCAAATCTGCTACTATGGTTTGCTCTTTTAAATCTCATCATTCAGGACAATTCACGCTGATTAACCTCTTGATATCACTTCCTTTCATTGCCAACACTCTTTGTACCCTTCTTGTTCCACTTTCTCGATCAATTCGCCACCCCAAGAAACTAACTCTCACAAACCCTTGTGTTGTGTTGCATTTAGGCATTTTCCTTAAACCACGATGTGGTCATCACCGCGGCGGGGCTGAACGCGATGCTTCTTCTACAATGAAGAACAAAGACACGTGTTCACCAATTCCCACAAATGAAGAAAATCTAGGAACTGGTGATCAGAAGTGGGGGCCATGGAAGCTCAGATCGATGACTTGTGAAATCGGCCAATGAAGACGATCCGCGCTTGGGTTTTCACACGGATTTCACACGTGAAGGCACTTCCACACTTCCGATGCGACGCCTACTGCGATGCGACCGTCACTCCTTTGCATCGTTTCCAAGCGAGAATTTTATGACTTCCTCTGACTTTGCGTCTCTCGCTCTAGCAATGACAACCTACTGCTCGTTTCCCACGGACACTAACGTGGGTGGTCACTTGTTCGACGACTCATGTGACTCCATGCTCAGCGAGATCCCCGACTTCTCCCTCTTCCCCTCCTCGACTCCACGCTCCTCGTTCCACAGATATACGGTAGGCGTCCCCTTTTCGTCTATTGTCTACGAGACTCCTTTCCAGTCTTCGCCGAGCTACACATCTGAAAGTTCCTGCGATGATGATCTTCTCTTCCCACGCAAGACGGTGGAGGAACAAACCATGCGCTTCGATCAGTTATCGCTTCGAGACGGCCTCCAGGGATCGTCCAAGGTGCTTCCAAAGACGACTTATGAGGACAAAGGAGATGAGGATATCTATGTCGAGATGAAGCTCCAGGACTCGGAGCAACCCTTAGAATGGAATGTTTCCGAAGTGTCAGATAAGGCTCCAGGGAGTCAAGGGAAATTAAGGCGAGCAAACTCCTACCACAGTACTCCAAGGCGACCACGTATTCCTGTTTCTCACGTCCCGAGGGGCGCCGCCACCCACGATGACTTCCTCCCTTCCCGCGGCACCATTATCCTCTGCCCCAGTATCTCTGCGGCTTCGACGGCTGGTGCCGTCCCCAGAAGGCACTTCTTCGCGCCTCCTTCGGAATTGGTCGGTGGTGAACCACGGGACGTCAACCTGCAAAAAATGAGAACTAATGTACCATCGAAGACTTTGGAGCCCTCGAAGTCCAGGAAATACTCGAACATTTTAAAGCCGATTCGCAAGGTTGTGCGTTCCCTCTGCCCTCTGCTGAACAAGAAGTCCAACGACGCTTACCTACCCTCTATAGATGAAGAAGATGGTTTCAAGCTAACTGAATTGACCAAAATACTGGAGGAGTCAAACCCTTGTAAGTTCGCGAAAAGCGCGGAGGGCACTCCGCTCATCTACTTCGATCTCGGAGACACGGCCAAGAAGAATATGAACGCGACATACTGAACTCCTCGGTATAGCCGTAACGCATAGATGCAAGATAATTGCGCCAACAAGACCATTCATCGCCTAGTGACCGATATGTACAGACAATAAATATTATCTAGCTCAACAGCGCTCAACAATAACACCATTTGAATCATTGATCACTATCTTCTCATCCTCTTTGTACCGTATCAGCCAGTTCAGCATCGCCCTCTGCTCGCACTGGTCGAAGACCTCCTTCTTGCCTAAATCGATACAGATTACATATGATGGCAGCGCTTCGCCCGCTTAATGAAAGCGCCGTGTGGGATAGAGGACTTTCAGTACGTTGCTCTCACATGGATGTGATTGTTTGCTGATCTTCCTCCCCTTGCTCCCAAAAGAAGGAGCTGCTTAGGAGATCATGTTGCAAAATTACCTTTATCGACGCTGCCCTTGAAATCTCCTCCGCTGCTCTTGAAATCTCCTCCGCTGCTTCTTATGATCTTCTCGTCTTGGAGGTGTAGCCGGCAATCTCCATTCGCCATCACATAAAAAGTAGCTCTCTCTTTGTACTCTCGTAGATTCTCCATTTTCACGATGTACATCCTCTTAAGCTCCGTAGACGAGGAGATGTACCTGTTAATTCGTTCAATTGTCTCGTGGTAGATTATCCGATCTTCATCGCTGAGAGACTGGTAGTTACCGTAGGACCTGGTCCTTTGGGAATCTTCAATCCGCACCTGAAGTGGGAATGGTAACGCAGCGATGGTGAATGGGGAACAGTACCTCTTGGGAGCGCGACATCGCAACTCGATTGTCGCGGGTGTTATAGGCACGGATACGACGGATTAGTGTGACTACTGTCCTGGTTTCCAGATTCTCTACCACGATGTCAAGGGACTTCGGGAGTTTGAAATCTATCTGAAGTGAGAGGATGAAGTTCGAAAGTCGAGTTCCACTCACCCTATATCTCCCGCCAAGTTTTCCAGAGTGCTCATTTCGAATGAAGACGGAACAAGGCCACTGAGAGGCATCGACGGCCATAGAGGGCTTCGGCATCGGTAACCATTCCCTGGATGGCTGACGCTTTCTCGGTTCGTCTCCATGACACGAGTTTGGCCTCCTCGTGTTTCCAGCAACCTCTCTAGCGCCTATCCCGGCGGAATCCGACTGTGGCTTCACACGATCCATGGATACCATAGGTCCGACTCTTCGCGCAGGCTCGCTTGCGGTTGAAGGATCTTGACGATTTGCCTTCACCTGCTGTCTTGCTTTCAATATGCGCTGCACCCGCGCCTCTGTGTCTCGCTCCTTGTCGCGAGCTCGTCCCAGTCTGGCTCGGTCGTCGGTATTCTCCTTGGCTTCCGGGTAATTCAGGCTTCCACTGCCACTAGCGCTCCCACTACCTGGTACACGCTCTGTCCGTACTCCCGAGTCCGACCGTTGTCGACGCCGCTCGAGAAGTCGTTCCCTGCTAGTAGCGCTCCGTTCGCGATTCCTATATTCGCCATCTCGTCGGTCCGATTCGCGACAGCGATGGCCATCATCAGTGGCGCCGCGACCTGAGGGACTCGGTCTTCTTCGTGTATCTTGAACGCCGTTGCTGTCTCCACCAGCGTATCCATCATTCCGAGTTCCGTATCGTTCCTAAAGAAATTTGTAATAACACTCTTTGGAGGATGCTCCTACACGACTAGATGACGATTTTCGGGCTTCACGCACAGGACCTTCCAGTTGATGGCGATTCTCTGTGCGGCTCGAAGTGGCGTAAGAATAGAGTCTAGATGCTGGAGTTTCTTGATTCGGAAAAAACTCGTGGTACTTCAAAGCTGAAATGTAACGCCCGTGCTTCGTGAAGAAAGGAAAGATAGTGTTACCTTCGATGTCATGGAACTCCTTGTTTAAGAGAGATTTGATCAGTCCTTTAACAGTAGAAGACAGCGAACAGTTCCTGTTGACCTCCTCGATCATTCCGCTTGCAAGTGCTGATCCATCCTTGGGGCGACTGGGTCTTGGCGGGTCCTTCTGAAGGAGCATCGAGTAGAGAAGACATCCCATCGAGAAGAGATCGACTCGCATGTCATAGTCCTGGTTATTCATAATCGCTCTAAGCGGATAACTGTTGACTGCAACGACTCTAACCTACTTACGGATCCATGAACCCAGGGGTACCGGCCACAGTTTGAGGAGCTCTCTTCTTTGTATCAGAAATGAGCCCAAAGTCGCACAACCTCTAAAAAAGAGTTAGATTTCTATCAGCTTCGGGAAGGACCTACAATTATAATTGGATCGCCCAATTCCTTGATGAGCACGTTATTGGTCGTCAGATCCCTGTGGATAATTTTCCGCTTGTGCAACCGTCGGACAGCGCTGTAGACCTGATACAGGATGTGCGAAGCTAAACGTAGAGCTAAATGTACGCACGGAAATGCTCACCAACCGGCTTTTTCGGACAACGGCCCGTTCTTCATAAGATAACTTCGCAGAGATCCCCCTGTACAGTACTCCATGATGATGTAGACGTATTCGCCGATCCTCTCATGTCTGTACATCTTGACGACATACATATGGCTCGCTAACAGTTCCAGAGCCTCGATCTCGGCAAGGACGCGCTTGCTGCGGTCTTCCCTGAGGCTGACCTAAGATGTGTCGCATCAGTAAACAACAAGTCACGCTTTCATCTTACCATCTTTATAGCAACCTCTCTATGGTTGCTCTTCTGGACGGCGTAGAATACAGACCCGAAGCCTCCATCGGCGATATGTCTGATCTCGCCATATTCGCCCTAAATAAAGGAAAAAAAATAAGAAGAAAATATGAAATATCCCCACCTTCAAGTCCGAAGTCAGCCGCTCGATTAGATGGGAGCGATCCCTCTCCCTTCTGGACATCGGCGCAAGTGGAATATATTCTGAAGTGATTAGGAAATGGAGAGACTGTCCGGAACTCTGAGGAGGAAACCGAAAGCCAATCGCGCAGCCGCGAAACGTTGAAGAGCGCTATTTGGCGCGGAAAAGCTATTGTCGCGGCGGGACTACCGACGGCGCTTCAGCTGAAGACGATGAGACAAACAAGGAGGAAGTCCTCAGATTTCGATGGTTTAACGACTATTGGGGGGCAACTGTTTGATGTAAAGAGATTTATGTACTGTTCACACGCTATATGAAGAATCGCGCGCAGAACAATCACCGTCCTTAGGGAGCGTCGACTTCAAGTCTTATGGGAATCAGTTCTTGAATTTCTGAACAGTCTTCTTTGACGTCTGAAATCGTAACATTGTATCCAAGACCACTACCTATAGCCACTTACCATGTTCCCCTCTTTTGAGCTCTTCTTCTTCGGTAATTCCGCGAGATTAAGCGCTTCTCTGCTCACTCCACCGCGGCGTCCCTCCTTACTTTTTGATTTCTTCCACGTCTCCCTGCTTTTTGCCTTTATCGCCTCCTTGCTTTGTCCGCTCTTGATTTTCCCGTGAATAGCTTCCTTGCTCTTTGGGACCTTCCATTTGTTCTTCTTTATTGCCTCTCGACTGAGGTTGCAGGCACCCTTCTTGCTCACTCCGCGCTTTGGGTCACCGGAGTTCTGCTGCTTAGCTGTGGCGTTTTCCTTTTCATCTGAGTCTTGGTTTGATTCTCGACCTCGGAGGAGTTGGTTCTTTCTGGCAACAATATTGAGACAAGCTCCCCGAGGTGTCTTATTAGGTGTGATACTAAATATCCCAGAGTCCATCCTTGAAAATGTCCTAAGCGCACTCACCGATTTGGACACAATTTTTCCAACTCGCGTGCAGCAGTTCCACTTGAAATGCGGTCAATGGGATCGATGACCCAAACCTTGTTGAGGATCATGGACGCCACGCCGTTGGGCACCCAATCAGGGAAAGGAAGACGGAAGTTGTGATTTATCACCTGAAGAAGTAAGATTACACTTAAAAGGAAAGAAATGCTAACAAGTAACCTGCTCTCGGATCTGCGGACCTTTCCAGCCACGATATGGCTCGGCTGCATTCGTGAAGATCTCCCAGACGAGCACTCCAAACGCCCAAACGTCGGCGGTGGCGCGGTACCGCTGCGTTATAAACACCTCTGGGGCCAACCAGCGGACGGGAGCTCTTTCCGAAGAGTCCATCTGCACCACTTCGGTCTTGCGCGAAAGGCCGAAATCACTGATCTTCAAACATTGATTGCCATAAAGGCAGTTTCTGGCGGCGATATCGCGGTGGATGATGCCCTTCGAGTGGATGTATTCGATGCCGAGTGCCGCGTCGAGGCTCATGTTTAGGCGTTCGTCCACCGAGATCGCCGTGCTCTTCTTGGTGAGATAGGAGTCCAAGGCGCCACCAGGCACGAGCTCCATGATGATCAGGAGAGGTTCCATGTCAGCGGCGACTCCGTAAAATCGAACGACATTCGGATGGTGGAGAGGGCGCATGAGACGAGCCTCCTTCATGAGTTCTTCGATCTTCTGCTTCGTTAACACACCGCATTTCATCTGAAAATGATTGATTTCACACGTTAGAACATGACTAACCAACCTGTTTGATCGCTACTTGTGCTTTTGTGTTGTTCAGCTGCAGCTCTCCACTGTAGACCTCGCCAAAGGCGCCTTCGCCAAGCTTCTTCAGCAAGTCAATCTGTTCGTGGCGCAGCTCCCACTCTTGCCGGTAGATAGGGTTCAGCAGTACGATCTTGTGCGGCGAGAAGACGCGGTGTGTTTTCCTATGGACGAGGACGAGCTCATTCACTGTCGGGAACTCAGGCGCACCGGGGAGATATGCTTCGAGGGTGAATTGGCCTGTGACGGTCGCTTGCATCAGGAAGTGGTGAAGGCTGTCCCACATGACGGACAAACAATACTGCCGGTTGGAACCGCTGCTGATCTCCGTTGTTCTTACGAGGAAATCGCCCCTATTCACAAGCATGGCGCAAACATCCTCGCGAGGCAGTAGTCTAAAGCGATGAATAATTACTACGACCAATATTGAAGCTGGGGCTTTTTAGAATTTGGTGAACCAAATGCCAAAAAGCTTGAAACACCCGACGTTCATGTCTACTCAAGATTACCCGTGATAGAACTCTTGATCCTCGATGGGGTCCGAAGTGCGCGGTGGTGTTGCTCCGTCGATGGGAGCCGGACTCTGGCTATGTCCCGCCTCCGCAGGTAAGGGAGATTCCGATCCGTGCGGCGAATTAGTGTTGCCTTCTGGCGGCGGCTCGGGTGCACCGGGCACTGGACTGTTAGAACCATTCTCGCGACCGCCGAGATGCCCTTCACCGTCGCTCTCAGCGGCGGTTCGCTGTTGTCCCGGGGGCGTTTGCGACTGATTCAGAGCGTAATCTGAATCATGTTGCCCCGGCAATTGAGACTGCTGTTGGTCCATTCCTGGAAGAGTCAAGACGTTAGGAAGCAACGAGGGAAACTGCATACTTACCGACTCAAACGGAGAACTCTCCACGAAATGACCGGGCGGCTGCACTTGAAGAGGTCGACAATCCAAATGAGAGCATAGGAAGTGTGGACCTAGGTTTCTGCAAACACAGACACAAATAGGAGCCTGTGGACTTCGCTGCAGACCTTGTCCAGTCATCTTGAATGCGTGATGACGACGAGAGCAAAGTAAACTCCAGGAGAAGCACGGCGCTGACTGGCGTCCAGAGCCTGGTTGGTGGTGCTCGTGGCGAGAGTCTGAGGAGGCGCCTGAGGTGGGGGGAAGCGTTTGTGAAGGAAGCGGTGCCGGAGAAGAAGGGCCCAGAAGTTTCGCTGGCCAAGTAGGCAGCTGAGGTCACGATGAAGAAGAAACCACGCGATTCATGATGGAGTGATTGATAGCTTCTACCGGCCAATAGGAGTAAGCGCTACTTCTTATTTAGCATCTATCCGGAATATTTGGCATTTTAGGGTGAAATACTTTATTGGAAGTTACATGGTTTACACGGCTTAAAACTGAATAGCAATGGAACTTTCTGGAGCATCGCGGCGCTTCCTGGCTTCTGGTGCCTTCTCGGTGGTGCTGCTCGTGGATGGAGTCGGTGAAGAAGCTCCCGTGGAAGGAGACGGAGAAGACGCTCCGGGAGAGGCGGAAGCGCCGGTCGAGGGTCCTCCCGAAGAGGCGCCTCCGGAGGGAGCAGAAGAGCAGGCGTCGGTCGCCAAGAAGGCGAGGGTGGCGACGAAGAAGAAGAGGACGAAGCGGTTCATGGTTGTGGACGTTGACTTGTAGGGTGAAGGACCCGAAGGACGAGGGTCTCTATATACCACTGCCTGGGTGCTCCGCAAACATCGTTCCGAGGAGAAGCCGTTAGCCTTCGTTGGCGTTCCAAACGACTTGGCGC